>ML794883.1:33547-46872 GCA_009831015.1 Picea engelmannii | reverse complement strand
GGCTTCACGATCTTTCCTTTCACGATATCCAGCACTTTATTCTTAGCAAGGATGAGGTCAATCCTTGTCTTCTCATGGAATTGAAGTTAGAGGCTCCATCTATCTTGTTCTCAGATTTCATATAGTTCGTCATGGCTTCCTTGACTTGGTCAAACCCTAGATTTGACCAGAAATCCAAACTTCACGTATTGGCCTTCTGAGAGTACCAGGAGATGCGTTGGGCTAGGGCGCACTTATCTATCCGGAGATTAGGTCAATCTCGTCACTTAAGGTGCCTCGACAAGAGGTTTAGGGTTTCTGCAACTGTTTATGCTGGTAACCCTAGCTGCAGTGATTTTGGAAGCTTCTCTTGCTAGTAACCCTAGCGGCAGTTCCTCAACGAGCTCAATGTCTAGCAGTTATGTTTCCTTCCAGCGTTTTAGGCTGACTGAAGGGGTGTGGGCCCATAACCTGTTAGAATATAGAAGATGGTGTGCTCATTTTACCATTGACGATACCCTCGTCACCCAACCACAGGCCGAAGCCTCCCTCCGAGCACCTTAACCTTGAATGAGAATTCCTCCGGAAGCAAACCCTAGGCTAGATAGCCAAACAAAGAGCAGTGCATCTCTCCCCAAGGATAGTGCAACACAAAAGACTGATCATATGTTCCAAACCCTAGCCAAGAGATATTCAAGCCAATACTGAAACTAGCTGTTGTTGCAGCTGCACCTGCAACCCTCCTCCAAACCTGCGCACGAGACTGCAACTGCAGTGTGCACCAACTGGGAAAACTGCAGTCCTGAGATATGACAAATGAGAACTGGCACCCTATATTTATAGTAATCCTGCCAGTTTGTTGGGGCCGACTTCTCCTTTTGGGTATGTGTTTGTTCAGTATATTATTATTAATTATGGCTGACTTCTTCTCTTGGAGGCTAATAGCCTAATATAAATTATCTTCTTGAGCCGACAAGGCTTCTAGGGTTATTGGCCAACTCATTAGGGTTTCTCTTGCTTCTCGGAGTCTTCTATTCTCGTCAGGTTCACATGTGGGGGTAAATATCTCCCGCAGCTACCATAATATTAACAGTAACCACCTTCTGGTTGTAGCCAGAGAACATAAGGGGTTGTAGCCAAAGAATTGGGGACTTGGAGCTTCCCTCATGTTGTAGCCTGAGAAACTAGGGGGTTGGAGCCTCCTTCCAGTTGTAGCTGGAAAACAAAGGAAGTTGGTGCTTCCAATGAATGTAATTCTTCAAGACATATAAGAAAAATCGTTCTGTGATTTTCTCCCGATTTGGGTTTCCACGTAAAACACTGGTGTACTGTGTATGTGTATGTTTTTTCATTTGTTCATTGCTTATTTACTCTGTAGTTATTGGATGATAATGCTTCATTGATATAACACTTGGATTATATGGTTAAAAATGATTAGATTTCTCTATTACTCATTCACCCCCCCTCTCAGTAATTCAACATCTTCTCCCTTCTTCCTTTAGGCTTTCACGATCTTTTGTAACAAAAAAAATTTAGGGGGTTTGCTAATGGATACTCTCTTTTTTCTGTTAAGGAAAATAACCTAATTATATATTTAACTAATCTATGAACTGTGAAGTTTCGTAGGGAGTTGGTTGTTGAGTAAATTATTTGTAACTATATTCTCATATTAATATACAGTACACATTAATGATAAACTTCCTCCTCACACAGATCAGAGCTACAACAATAAGCCTCTTCACACAGACTAGAGAGCAACATGATCCAAAGAAGCACAACGCTTACACTGTGAACGAGAGAAAAGGACGCGAGATTCTTCACAAATCTTGGAGAGAAATCCATAGTCCACCCTTTGCTCAAAAGATCGTAGTAGAAAGCACGCACGAGGAAGCAAAGAGCAATATGCTCAAAAGATTGAGGAGTCAGAGGTGCAGAAGGTAGAAACGTTTAAAGATCTCATGAAATTATTTCAAATTCATGAAAGATTACTGCAGAAGGCAAAAACGTTTAAAGAATTCGGAAAATTCTCACAAACTCGTGAACGATTGTTGCAAAATGCAGAAAGATTTAAAGAATTCGTGAAAGATTCACGAATTTCCTGCTTCAGGAGAAACTCTTTGCAAGAACAACAAAGAACACGCTAAATAAGAAAAGGAAGCAGATGAATTCGTAAGATCGGTTATGCTAACAGATATGATGCGTTAATCAAGTTTAGAAAGGTCGTGGAACACGCAGAAGAGGCAAAAGATTTTTAGTTGTTCAGATTTAGCGCAGAGGACCTATAGTCGTCAGATCCGACAGAACGTGCACGAGGTTTAGTCCTCTAGAGCGCACAGGAGAAAAGTCGGCTTGCTAAGTCACGAAATCCCAAAATCATTGGGATCATCCATCAAGGAGGACACGTGGCGAGATCTCGACATTTCGCTGATTCGCATGGAGTAAAGGTCAGAGAACATTGCCGTCAGAATTCGCAAATCGCGAAATCACGACTCGATTTGAACCATTGTATAGAGAAAGATCGTGTTCCATTGATCTGACGCTATCGCGAAATCGGGAATCGGGAGTTGGACGAGTAGAGGAGACTGTACTCCATACCCTGATACGCGAAATCCTGAAATCACGAATCACTCCAACCGTTGGATTTGGAGTGACAGGTGGCGAAGATCCGGAAGCCACCGGCATTTTTTTTGGCACCGAGAGAACAAAGGTGAAGACCGGGAAAGAAGATTTCGTGAGAGAATCAAGACCGTCCCTCTCAGAGGATAGGTGGCAACAGATCCAAGCACCATCAAAATTTCGGCATTTCGGAGTTTGGGGTTTGGAGAACATCGTGACGAGAGTTCAAGAGTCGTGAAATATCGATTCACGAAATCCCAAAAGGATCTAGACCGTCAGATCATAAGAGGATCTGAACCGTCGATGCAAGCGCCATCGCGATTTCGGCTACCGTGAAATCAGAGGCGAGAGTCTCGTGAACTCGCGATACGCGAAATTCTGAAATAATCTAAGACATTGATCTCAAATCAACGAGGATCGTTGATCTTTGAAGCCAATTCGGCATTTTGGTAATTCAAAGATCGGGGAATCGAGGAGTCAGAGGAGCTCGATATCAGGGTTCGCGAAGACGCGAAACCCGAAATCCCGAATCGCGAAGTTTCGAAGTCACTGCAAAAAAAAAAATTAGAAGACCTGGTTTTACGCGTAGGAAATAGGTAAACACGAAATTTTCCAACAATTTTTTTTTCGTTTTGTTAAAATTCTTTAAAGATGGCCACGTCTAGCAATTTAGGACCAACTCCAGGTCCGATTCTTCTTGGAAAGAATTATGAGTTTTGGTCTCTTCGAATGAAATCTTTCTTGCAAGCACAAGAGTGTTGGGATCCATTGGATCTTGGATATGTGGAACCAGATCCAGCAGACCTTTCCGCCATGAAAAACCAACAAAGAATTGCTCAGGCAACACAGAAGAACAGAGAGAATAAAGCCAAATTTTGGATTCAAAATTCAGTGGATGACTCGATTTTCTCAAAAATCACAGGCACCGGTATTTCAAAACAGGCTTGGGACATCCTTAAATCAGCCTACCAAGGAAATGACAAGGTCAAAACAGTCAAACTATAGACCTTGAGGACGCAATTCGAGACTTTAAGAATGACAGAGTCTGAAAATGGGGATCAATTTATGACCAGAGTCATGGGAATCGTGAACTAGATCAGATTGACTGGTGAAGCCATCACTGATCAATGCATTGTTGAGAAAGTCTTCACAAGTTTACCAAAGAAATTTGAAATGGTTGTTACAGCAATCCTTGAATCCAAGGATCTGTCGCATTTTTCAACAGATGAACTAATTGGTTCTCTGGTGACACATGAGACCAGACTGCATCTCACAGATGAGTCAATCGTCAATGCCTTCAAAACTCAATTCTCCTTCAGCAGAGGGAGAGGCAGAGGTCACCAAGGACGAGGGAGTACTACAACTAACCAATACTCAAGTGGAGGTAACAGACAACAACACCAGAATCAGACTTTCCAGCCTCAAAGAGGTAGAGGGAGAAGATCAAATGACAAATCAAGCATACAATGCTATTACTGCAAAAAGTATGGGCACTATGAATCCGAATGCAGGAAGAAGCAAGCAGATCAGCTCTCAGGCAGAGCACATGTGTCAAATCATATGGGAGAAACCTCAAGAGGTATGTTTCTCTCATGCCACAAGACTGGAAAACAACCTAAAGATCTCTAGTTGTTGGACAGTGGTTGCAGCAATCACATGACAGGTAACAAAGATTTACTTCCATGCATTGATTCTTCAATTTCATCTGATACTACACTTGGAAATGATTCCTTAGTCAAAGTTCAAGGAAAAGGAACTGTACCTATTCTTACTAAACAAAATGTAAAAAAGGACATAAACAATGTTTATCATGTTCCAGCTCTGATACCATGATAAAATGAGAAGCAAGAAGTACAGAGAAAAGAACAGAGAAGAAAAAAAGTATTGAGTATATTAGGAATATAAAGAAAAAGAGTACAAATGAAAGGAGTAAAGGAGTACTAAAGAAAAGGGAAACTAGCTGAGCTAAATAGGCTCAAGCAAATCAAGAAATGATAGTGTAGTTGGCCAGGACAGCTGGCAGTGTACGACTGTTGAGATTACATTATATTTAATAATTAATAGTGTTGTGTGTTGCGTTAATTTGTTTCTATTTGTTTTTTTACATGGTATTAGAGCGAGTCTAGGCCTTAAGGTTGAAAGGTGCTAGTTTATGAAATCCGCGTTCGCTTGGAGTGAATAGTCTGCAAGAGGAAGAATGTGACTTCCAAGAAATAGAAGCTGCAAGACATAGGTAAAAGCCTCTTCAATACTGAAAAGCAAAGGTCACTAAAGCTGAGCCATTCTGTGGACAACGTTCCAACTAGTCGAAATACAACGAAAGGCGAAACCGCTAAGAAGTGATAAGACGGGAGAAGGCTAGAAGCCACGAATACTTGAAGAAGTGAGAAGCTACATATTTCGTTTATGATTGTAGAGAGAAATATTTGTTTCTCTTTAACGAATAACACTTCAATAATTGAAGGGAAAATATGTACATAAATTGGTTTTGGACGGGGATAGAAACAAATTAAAACATCAAAATAATTTAATTGGACAGGTAAAGGTGCAAGCAAATTCTAAGTCTGGTTGGAATACGGAATTGAGAAACGGGAACGTCAATTATTTTCCAATTCCATTGGACGAAATCAGTCCAATTAACATTACTACATCAATTGTACTTTATCGCCAATGTAATTTTCAATCATTTATCCAATATTCTTATATATATATATTGTGGAGAAATATGTGTTTATCTAATATATATTTCGTTTATGATTGCAGAGAGAAATATTGTTTCTCTTTACTGAATAACACTTCAATAATTGAAGGGTACATATGTACATAAAATGGTTTAGGACGGGGATAGAAACAAATTAAAACGTCAAAATAATTTAATTGGACAGGTAAAGGTGCAACCATATTTAACTCTGGTTGGAATACGGAATTAAGAAACGTGAACGTTAATTATTTTCCAATTCCACGAAATCAGTCCAATTAACATTACTACATCAATTGTATTTTACCGGCAATGTAATTTTCAATCCTTTATCTCTTATTTATATATATATATATATATATATATATATATATATATATATATACTATTTCCTTAGTTAATTGGAAAAACTCTGAGTTTTTTACAAAATCTGGTTTACTAGTTAATGGATTTTTTCAAGCTCTATTCCATATATATATATATTCGCCATTGTAGTTGTTCATCATTGATCGTTTTCAGATGCCACTAATAAACTTGTTAAAGCTGAACTGTCTCATGGAGAGACCAGTTTAAAAAGTTAAAGCTGAACTGAACTTGTTAAAGCTGAACTGTCTCATGAAGGGGCAGTTACAACCAGCGAAATTTTGTTTGATTCATATGTGGGCGAGGATTGGCTCCATTTGCCCGTTTTTGTACCACTTTAATCTATTTTCCCGGTGGCTCCATTTATCGGCATTTTTCGATCTTTGTTCGTAAAGGTTTACCAAGAACCCGTGCTCCTTTAATGGTTTATTCCTCCCAGCTACGTATTCATTGTAGTGCGTGTTTTCCTCACAATGTTTTTCATCACTCGTTCTGTCTGGTTCGTTGAGTGATCAGAAGGAAGCTTCAATTAACGAAAAGTTTAGTATAAAAAAAATTCAAAAACTTAATAAAGAATTTAGTATAAATTTATAAACTCTCGATTAATTTTATAAAACACAAAAAATTATTTTATAAATAGGCAAACTCTAATAAATAGAAAAAACACCATTACATGCATACATGTAAGGGGTAATGGTATGTATTATAATTAATGTGTTATAATAAAATTTCTATATTAAATATGTAATTAATGTGTTATAATAAAATTTATATATTAAATATGTAATTAATGTTTACATCTGGATCGGGTGGTAGGGAAGAAATTCATGACACATAGGGATCCTCGATCCTTGCTCCCACTTGGAAGCTTCATGATGTTCCATGACCTATGTCTATGTTCACCTTGTTCCCTCATATAAATGACTAGCCAACCCAATTCATGTTATGACGTGTGATCATCGTCTGTCTTATGCTGCTAGCAGTCCTCTTGTCTGATGATAAAGGTTGAGAACTTGTTGACGTCCTTATACACACTTGCAAACATGAGCTAAGTCTGGCTCACTTAGTGTGTCCTTGGAGGCACAATGCCTAGGTTCACAACCCACGTTGTCACTTTAACCGGAATCTCTTCTATCTAGGCTTACTCCTAGGGAAGCCAAGGGAGGTAGACCCTAGTTACTAGATAGGATTTAGCGTTTAAGTTCTAGGAGTTGATTTTAATTTGTTAAGATTTGGGGGGAGTCTAACCTATGACGCAAAAGCAGTATTGCAAGATGCAAGGGTTAGTATGTCAAGCAAGCATTTCCCTAGGTCAACTAAGACTAGTGCCTAAGGTTGGGCAAGGGGTCAACTAGATGTTAGGGTGTTTCGTTACAATAGAATTACAAGTTACTTACAAAAGAATAATTAATCCTAAAGAATATTAGATGCAAGTACTTACAATAAAGAAATGTTGAGATACAATGGTACAATGATTGCAAGCTAACAACCTTTTAAATGTATGTGCAGGATTAAAGCATTATCATCATCAATGCGTTTAGTTCATCATCAACATTCATAAGGATACTTAGAAGATCTAGAGATTAAAGCACAAGTATTCCGCAAAGATCAAGATATATGACACTTTTAGTTGTTCAATCCACAAAGTATTATGAGATGATTAAGCCCAAGGTTTGATAACTTAATGAGTTAAGGGTTTCTTAAGATTGTAAAGTTTTAGTTACCCTTATTAAGTATTTCACCAAAAACCTCCTCCCCCGATTGCCAAATAGTTTTTGGATGCTCAAGAAGTGAGGCAACGAGGCCTACCCTAGCTGTCACAATCAGCCCAAAGAATTGAGTTTTTACGGAAAGGACATTCATTTGCATCGTGAGATCGTCCCCGACCTATCACCTTTTGTTGCCCTCCTCAATCCCTGTTTTAGATGATGAAGATGGTGGTTTTAGGTACGCTATTAAGTCTATTAAGTTAATATATCAATTATGTAGACTTTTAGGTGTGTTTTAGAGTGTTTTGACAATTTTAAGATGCCTTAAAAGTGTGATTTATTGCCAAGGCCAAAACTCACTTCATTTTATTAAGTGTGTTATTTAAACTTATGAATGAATAGCATTAACACATGTGAAACATTGAAGGATAGCTGGGAAAAAATTTAGTTTATCACCATGCACTAGATCATTAACATATGTAGCTTGCTATGAAAGAAAACTTAAACCATGGGCAAGAACAACTTGCCAACAAGAGATAAAAGATTATCACACTTATCTTATGTTCGTTAAGAGCATTAAGATCGAAGCATTAAGTGTGAAAAAGAAAAGGAAGATTTAAGCATATGCCTACACTATCAACTTATCCAACAAGCATTAACTTCAAGTGTGTTGGAAAATGGCCTTAAGATGTTTAAAGAATGAAAAGGGAAAACCATTTACTAAGTTATTGAAGCATTAAGAATTTAGTGTGTTTGATTTAAGCATGTAAAAAGAGATAAGTCTTGATATAGCTTTAGCATGCAAGTAAATCCAACTAAGTTGATTATGCCCAATAGGCTTAAACTAAGGATTAGTATGTGTGAGATCTAGGTCTAGAATATTTTAATCAACTTGAGCATAAAAGATCAACAACACATATTAAAACCCTAGCCTTACTATTAGGGGTATTCCTCTCCCAAAAGGTAGGCAATTATTAAATATTAAGCTTAGAAACAACTTGGAAAAGAGAGAAAGATAAGAAAGAAAGGAAAAGATAAAGAAACATGTAAGCAACTCAACAAGAGAAACCACTAACCCCCATGTCCTAGGTTTGGAAGATTCCCAACATCAACCAAACCCCACATCCTAGCTCAAGGCAATGCCAAAAATTTAAAGAAAGAAAAGATTTGCAATTACCCTAAGCTACCCAAGGCTCACACGTGGGAGGAGGTCGTACCACTCCTTCTCCCAAACCAATGAGTCACTAAATAAGCAAGAAAACAAGTAGATCTATGCACAAGAAGCCCTAAAACTTGAAGAAAAAGGTTGAGAAATAGCTACCAACTTGTATGAGGGTCTTGGAGTGTTGTGTGGACATTTTTGGGTAGCTTAACCCCCTCAACCAGATCTGAAAACTGCAAAAACCAGCAAGCTATGCTTGTTGGAAAAGCTACACACAACAATACAAGTGAAGAAAAACTTTTTCTTTTTAGGGAAAAAAATTTTCACATAAAATTTTGATGAAAAATTTAGATTTAAATGACCATTTCACTATGTTAAGCTAGCTGAAATATGTATAGAATGAGAGCATAAAGAGAAAGAGTAATATGAGATAAAAGTGAAGAGTTTGTGTGTGTTTCAAGGGAGGACTCTTCCTTGAGGCATTCCCAATGAAACCCTTGAAGCCAAACCTGCAGGATCTAACACAATGACATGCATACAACAGATAATATGGATGATTAAGCTAACAAGATGAAATACTTTCACCCTATATAGCTAATAAACATATATATATCTACAAGAATACTCTTTGTAAGATCTACCCAAATAAAATACTTTACCCAAGATCTACCTATGCCATCATCATATCAAACCAAAACAAGATTACCTCATGTGTTGCAAGAACAAAAATACTTGTTGCTCTTCCAAAAATCCTCCAAAGCTTTTCCTTTATTATTACTCAAGAAAATGGATCTTGGAGAAATATTTGCTCCAAAACCCTAAGAGCCAAAAGAATGGAAGATGGAACAAGAAGAGAGAGAGAGAGAGAGAGAGAGAGAGAGAGAGAAATCAAGTAGCATAACAATAGTTCAAGATATGGCGAGTTGGGAGTGAGGAGAGGGATCTATTTATACTTGGAGAGGAAAACTCACCCCTCTTGGATCAATTCCAAGTGTCCACCACCAAGCACAAGATGAGATCCCAAGGGTAGGGCACACCATATAGGGTTTCAAGCTTAGATCTAGGGTGTAGATGAGTGTGGAATTGTTGGGATCAAGCAAAAGGGTAGTGGGAGGCTTAGGGATAAGTGCCAAGTGAGTGGAGAGGGTTAAATAATTTTTAAAAAACATATTTTAGAATTTTCCAAGTGGGGGGGTCGTAACTCCTCAAGGAGGGCGCACCACTTGGAGGAAAGGCAAAGAAAGGGAGGTAATAAAAGAGGCGAGTGGAGTAGATACACTCTAGGAAGTGATGTGGGGGGGTAAAGGGATACAAACCACATGGGAGGGGGGTGGGGCACACATCCCACATCAAGTTACAATGTTGTGCTAGCTAGGGGGGCATAACTTCCCTTAGGGGGCGTCACATTTGAGTGGGGTTAGTGGGTGAGGTGTGTGAAAAGGTTAGGAAAGGTTGGGATGGGTAGGATTAGGCTAGGAGTCACCTCTCTTATCTTTTTTCCACCTTTTATCATCTTTTTAACTCATTATTACAAAATTACATTTTTTCCATGTTTGGACTTTAGCAATTAAAATTGTTGTTTTTGACTAACTGACACTCCGGGTGGACAAACCCATAGCAAAAGTTGTCTGACTGAGCTGAAACTTGGTCCATGGGTGTAGGGGGTGCTATTCCATTTTGTTTGAGCACAAATACCCCAATCAAAAGTCCAAGGACCTAGTTTTTATAATTTTTGCTCAAAAATAATTAATTACTTTCCAAACTTAGGAAAATTTAATATTCAAATGCATTTTCTTGTTTTTTAATTTTTATGTATAGAATTTTAATATAAAAAAATCAAATAATTTTATTATAATATTGTTTTTTATATTTTAATTAATATCTTTAATATAATCATGGACCATTATTGTGTTGTATTATTTAATATAACCAACATAAACTCATATTAAAGCAGGATCAAATGTAAACTTTAATTTTTCATCAAGTTTTACATTAAAAAAAGATTTTCATCTAAAATAATATAATCATGGGAAAAGATGTGTATCAAATATTCAGAAAAATCCAATTTCTTAAAGTGTAATCTTTTATTATTATTATTATTTTTTTATTTTTTATTTGTTATTTTTTCAATTAAACAATTATTTTTTAAATAATTGTAATACAAGATCGACTTATAATCTTTATTCCAGAGTTTGACAAAAAATTTATGTTCATCTGCTTGTGGCTTGCATTCTCTTCAATGTGTTTATTTTTCAATCTTTAGGGATGTATCAATGAGTGACTAAGCATTCGCTCCTCGCTTCAGCGGCTTGACAAGGGATCTTCTCCCTTCTTCCTTTAAGCTTTCACGATCTTATGTAACAATTTTTTTTAAATACTCTCTTTCTTTTGTTAATGAAAATAACCTAATTATATTTTTAACTAATCAGTGAAATGTTATAGGGAGTTGGTCATTCATTAAAGAATTTATATCTATATTTTCAAATTAATATACAATACATATTAATAATGTTGTGTGGGGGTGTTGTGTGTTGTATCAATTTGTTTCTACTTGTTCTATTACATGGTATTAGAGCGGGTCCAGGGATAAGGAAGGTTGAAAGGTGCTAGAAATAGAAAATATAAGAGAAGGCATATTGCACACAACACACTTCAATTTGTCTTTCATAGACAAATGGAGGTTACATATATAGCATCCAGATCATCGACTCCTAGCAATCTAGATCCTAAGAAAGTGGATTTGATTAGCTAAAACTAGTTAACCTAGAAACTCACAGTTACAACAGTTGTAAGCATTATCTCATAGTTAACCTAGAAACTCACAGTTACAACAGCTGTAAGCATTATCTCTAACACCCTCTCTTAATGCTTACATTACAAATATTACAATCACAAATTACAAAACATAACAAAAGGTTACAACACAAATTTTGTCATGTCTGTCTCACTGGTCCTCATACGCAGTTACACCCATCTCTGAACTTCATAGACACACTCTTTCTCTTCATCATCTTCAAGCTACCAATTCATCCAACACAAATAAAACCGCTTCCGACCATCTTTGAAGTATATATAGGATTGATGATTCTAAACTACCCTGAAGAATAGTCTCGACACTGAAACATTCAGTAATTGATCTTACAAAATGACATTTTTATACACACTCAACAACACAATGATAACATGTAATTGATGATCTTGGAGAACCGAAATACAACAAGAATCAAAATCTATTAACAGACTTTTAGGCATACTCAAACTAGTTTTGTGTTCTTATATGGCGTCGAAGTTCCTCAAGAACCACTAGCCTGAATGACATCACTATGTTCTATATTTTGTTTTGCATCATTTAATTTTAATTCTTCACAATTCAGTACAAAAAATAAAATCACAATAACACTTTGTACACCACGAATTACAGTTCTTCTTTGATTGGGAGGAAGGGTCGCAGTGCTCGATGGAATAAGGAAGAGTAGCAACAAATATCTCATTCAATCATTGGTGGCTCCTCTAATTTTTCCGATTATGGATCAATGGGTGGCATTCTTAGCAGTAACGGAGATATTCAATTACAAATAAAAAAATAGCGCCCATACCAACATACCGATCTCTCTTCAGTGTGGCGTTTCTTTGATGGCAGATCATCACTGATCTTCTCTATTCAGCATTGTAATGGAAGGCCACATTTCCTCCATGGAATCCTCCACACACTTGTTTTCAGCAGTTTTCTTTTCGCCCACGCAACAGTTATACAATTATACAATAGATATCTCACAAATCTCACTCCAGTAATTCCTCACACAAACAATATATCCTTCAACAATTCATGTAGTTGTCGGATACATGAGAAAGAATACTACAGCGTCTCAAATGGATGGTGTTTTCTAATGAACGATCGACTGTGATCTTAGCTCCCAAATCACACAAAAAATTAATAAAACACACAGCTACAAACTATCTACTCCTACAGCGGATAAACTCACATCTCTATCATTCTCATTGGCCCTCCCTCGAGGGAGCTAGGCCAAGACCTGCTCTGATACCAAAATAGAAAATATGAGAGAAGACATATTGCACACAACACACTTCAATTTGTCTTTCATAGACAAATGGAGGTTACATATGTAGCATCCAGATACTCTTAGCAATCTAGATCTTAAGAAAGTAGATCTGATTAGCTAAACATAGTTAACCTAGAAACTCACAGTTATAACAATTGTAAGCATTATCTCATAGTTAACCTAAAAACTCACAATTACAACAGTTGTAAGCATTATCTCTAACAACTAGTTTATAAGATCCATGAATCACCTTGAAGCGAATAGTCTAAAAGAGTAAAATGTGGCTTCCAATAAATTGAATTAGAAGCTTCAAGACATAGTGACCTTTGCTCTTCAATTCTGAAGAGCAAAGGTCACTAGCGTTGAGCCATTTTGTGGACAACGTTCTCGAAATACAACGAAAGGCGAAACCGCTAAGAAGTGATAAGACGGGAAAAGGCTAGAATACTTGAAGAAGTGAGAAGCTACATATTTCGTTTATGATCGTAGAGAGAAATATTTGTTTCTCTTTACTGAATAACACTTCAATAATTGAAGGGTACATATGTACATAAATTGGTTTTGGACTGGGATAGAAACAAATTAAAACATCAAAATAATTTAATTGGACAGGTAAAGGTGCAGGCAAATTCTAACTCTGGTTGGAATACGGAATTGAGAAACGTGAACGTCAATTATTTTCCAATTCCATTGGACGAAATCAGTCCAATTAACATTACTACATCAATTGTACTTTA
>ML794883.1:4468-32326 GCA_009831015.1 Picea engelmannii | reverse complement strand
CTTGACAACAATTAACTTGATACTTTGATCCTTCCTTTTGTTCATCATCTTTTATGCAAGCCAAGAGAAGCCAAGCACCACTATGGCTTCTCTAAAACCGGTTTCATGATCTCGCTTGTGTCACTTGCATGAGTTTGGATTTCCTGAGGGGTCACTCCACCTCCAACATGTCTTCCACAACTGTGTTGTGAGACATATTTAGTGATAGATCTCCTCATATCCAAAATACCTGTAAAATATACATTACAATTATCACAGACTATCTCAGTGTAACCATTATAGGTAACATTTGTGCTTCTCAATCACTAAAGCACCCATTTCACTGCAACACCTGAATCTGTCACGTATCTGACAACATCATTAGCATGTGAAACTTCTGGTCTTAACCATTTCATCACATACAACAGACCTCCTATTGAACTTACACGAGACATAACTTTTTCTTCTTTATAGACAGGACCTATGCTTGAAGAAAACTTATAATGGAAAGAAAGAGGGATAAAGACTGGTTTTACAATATTCATACTGAACTCCAGCCACAACTTACCATTACCATCTCTGTATACTTCCATGCCCATAATTTGTTTTGTTGCTCCTTGATCCTTCATCTGAATTGTCATGTCCAGCTGAGTCATTTTCTTACTGATTTTATCCATGCTTCGGCTTGCATCGAGCATATCATCAGCAAATGACATCAAGACTGTGAATGTACATAAATTGTATAGTCATTCCTACCCTTTGAAAAATTATGACTCACTATGAAGGATTCAAACCTCTTGTATATTTTCATGGGTACAAATAGGCCATACAATGAATTATCTAGCATGCAAACAAATTTACCGTTGCGATCTTGAATCAACCCTTTTGGTTGTTCCATACATACTATATCCCTATCAACGATGACCTTGTGAGAAGTAGGATCCCACACACAACATCTCTTTATACCAACATCATAACTTGCAGAGATATAAAACAAGCATGAATTCAGAAACAAAGATTTTAAGTCTGGAAATGATTTACCGCTTACCAGTACCTGCAATTCTTTCTTGCTCTTATGAGCTTGATGCTTCTGCCATAAAAAAAAAGATGCATCTGTCATTTCAGATGCTACTTCAGTACTCCCTTCCATCTTATAAAGGTTATCAACCTTTCTTGCCTTCATCACTACTAAACTACCTTTCGACAATGTGAGTGCTCCACCTTGACTTGTATACTTATATCCACAAGAATCCAACACTCCCAATGAAATGAAATTTGATTTAAGCTCAAGTACATATCTAACATTCGTTAATTCCCTAACAATACCATCGAACATCCTGATCCTAATACTGCCAACCCCAACAGTTTAACAAGGAATACCATTGCCCATAAACACTACACCCTCATCAACAGATTGGCAAGAAATGAACCAATTTCTATGTGAGCACATGTGGTGGGAAGCACCTGAATCTAACTGTCATTCTTCTTGATATTGTAAATTATTAGAAATGGATAAAACTTGATCAGTCATACCTGAATTTGTTACAGCCAAATTTGTTTCCTTCGTAGAGTTTTCCTCAGATTCCTTTATTTTCCAGCAATCTATCTTGAGATGTCCTGTTTTGCCACAGTACCAGCATTTTGATTTACCCTTTTTGTGTCTTGACTTAGATCGAGAAAAACTTCTCTCATTCTTCTCTTTAGTTCGACCTCTGACCAACATCGTCTCTGAAGTTGAGGTTTCTTAACTAGATTTTCTCCTCATCTCCTCAACAAAAAACACTCCCACAACAAAGTTATAATCTAAAACATTTGTTGAGCTAAAGCTAATAGAATGACTAGATTATCCCAAGACTCAAGAAACGAACACAATAGTGTAATAGCCTTATATTCATCTTTGAATTTAACTTCCATACTAGTCAATTGAACTATAAAGGTATTGAAAGTATTTAAATAGTCATCAACTTTTGTACCTTCTTTCATCCACAAACTGTACAATTGTCTTTTCAAGTAGATTATGCTCGTCAAGGACTTTGTCATATATAGACTTTCCAACTTGCTCCATAAGCCTGATGTTGTATCCTCTCCTACGATATTAAACAAAACATAATCCGCCAGACATAAACGAATAGTACTAAGAGCTTTTTCATCTAAATCTTCCCATTCCTCATTCATCATGGTTGTTGGTTTCTTTGACTTGCCTGGCAATGCTTTTTGCAACCCTTGTTGTACCATTAAATCCCGCATCTTGAGCTTCCAGAGCTCAAAGTTGTTTTTACCACTGAACTTTTCAACTTCAAAACTTCGAACTCTGCATCTTAGCCATTAGCACAAAAAATCTCCTAATATCCACTGCTTATAAAAATCTAAGGCCCTTTAAAAAATAATGTGAAAGAATAATGGTTTAAGTTCCACAAGGTTTAATAAAAAGGTTTAATAAAAAAAAAAACCTTTTTACTAACCCCACCTTTTACCTTTTACTTAATCCTTTTAAAATTTTCACTCCATAAAAAAACTTTTAAAAGCACATCCACCCACTTGACTTTTTAATTAAAAAATATTTTGTGTTTTTAACTAACTCCTCCACCTTCTTTACTTGTTTTAAACATTTACCTCACTGCAAAGTCATGCACAATAAGACAAAGTCGATCCACCTTAAACTTTTCCAAATAAAATACATGTGAATATTATCTTAAGGAGTCATCGTCGCACCTCTCGATACACCTAGAGTGTGGCGATCTTAAAGAGTCTACGCATTGTACCTCCGGCAAGACTTGTGACGATGTTGAACTCAACGCACCTCACATAGATTTCACTCCTGCAGCTCCTCCAAGAATTTGAGGCTCCTCCAACCAGCTCTGATACCACTTGTTAGAATTGTCAATGCGGAAAACACAATTCACATATGATAATTAACAATCACACAGATAAGAAACACAAGGATTTCACGTGGTTCACCCAAACGTTGGGCTACGTCCACCAAGATAGGCATCAGTTGTCTTATTATTCAGATCATGGAGATTACAGCAGACTAACAAGTTCTCACTATGTCTCTCTCCTTTGCCTCTACGGGCTTACATGTATTTATATACATTTACAAGAAACTGATTATTAAATGCAATCCCTATCCATATTCTAACTTGGTCTATTTGGTTGCAACCAACGCAGAATAATAGGATCCAAATCCACCATTTGAGGAATTCGTTGTCACTAAATCCCAACACGATCCATGCCTCTACTTGGCAATTACTGCTAGTAATGACATCGCACGACATTAGCCTGGCTCCGGTTAGATAGCTCACCCTGAGGTTCTTTATTCCCCACCTCATCATTCTCACCTTGTCTATTGTTTGAACCTATTCTCCCTTGTCCAGTTTCGCTCTGGCCTGACCTCCAAACTATCCATTGTTGATCCCCGTGCCGCCCTCTCTGCTATTTTTATTCTTCACTTTGTATCAACCTGTCATCTTCTCAGAGATCCAATGCCGCGAGGGGGCCACCGTCAGCGTGCCCACAGTCGCGGGGGTGGATCTCTAGCTCGCCAAACTCAAGTTGTTGTTGCTCGAACGACTGAGGTTTTTGAAGCTGTGCATACTCCTCTGGAAGTCCAGGATGAATTGGATTTAGCAAACACTAATGCTCAGGTCCTCTGGCTCTTCATAGATATTGAAGTTATTGATGACAATATTTGGTTTTTGGATCCCTCATCTGGGTACCTATCGAATTTGAGCCACCCTCTACTTCAAAACTATGGATATTTACTAGATTCTTAAGACTCTTATGGGTAAAGTTCTTGTGGAGAGAAATGAGGCTCACCAAGAAATTTTCTTACAACTAGATGAAGTGCAACGACAACTTCAAGACATGGACCTGAAGCTTGACAAGTTGCCAACAAGAACATATCCCTTGCTCAAGAAGACCAAGCGCATCCCCAACCAATGGCACCTCCTTCGGAGGCATTATCTCGTCCACCTCTTTGATTTTTCATGTTTTTCCCTCTCTTTTTTGAGTTTTACATTCATAGAGGTCATGAGGCTTTCACCCCACCTCTCAATATCTTTAAGGATAATATAGATACCAATTAGACACTTACTCAACAATTTAATTTGCAAAAAATGTCATTTATTATTTTTTTGTGTTCTCAAATGCAAGGGCAACACAAATTCTCTTAATGTTAACATGTAACCTCTTATGAAAAAACACATGTTCTTAACCATTAAACCCACTCAAAATATATACATTAATATTAAAATATTAATATTAAAAAATATATTAATATATATTAAAAATTAAAAAAATATAAATATACTTTTTAATATATCAAAATATTTTTTAATAATATATTTAATATATTAAGATTTCCTTCCTTAACCACTTAACCACTATACTGTTTTTAATTCAAATCAATATATCTTTTTAATATATTAAAATATTTTATAATATATTAATATGTCATCCTCCAAAATCAATGGATCAGATTTATTGTTCATAACTTTCTTGCATTTATCAAGTCATCCGTTAACATGTTTACTTTTTAACATTTACCTAATCACATTAAAAAATTACTGTAAGGATATGTAATTGTCACGTTCCATTTATCAACCTAATGCAGCCAAACGTTTCATATTACCACAAAAGAAGAATTATCACAAATGTTTTATATTGGAGACACATGTTATCAGTATATTAGGGGCACGAGTTCTCAGCCACTAACTTTCAGCGTTCTCAGTAGCGAGTTAACAGCTGTGCTAGTAAAATATATTAAATTTATATATTAAAATATTTCATACATAGAAACTCTATGTAAATCCCAAACATAAGCCGTCCAGGAATTTCGAACATTTCCAGAGAGACTCGAACGGTAATTATTATTAGTTTACGAGCTGCTTCTGCTTTTCAAGGTATCCCATTATGATCCTCAAATCTTGTCGTGGCGTTATATCCCACTTGATCCAACCTGCCCCCTCTACATTTCTCCCCACAGCTCAGAAAGTCTTTCACTGAAATTCATTGTCTGGTACGAATCTATCCCCAATAATATTCGTAGTTGCAGCACCTCCCACGCAGAATCGATGCATAACCAGACGCGAATCGGTTTTGCAAAGTTCGAGGCCAGAATTAATGGATCATCCGTTTGACCTAGATCGTGAGAGAACTGAATTCGGCATCAGTGCTCATCAGCAAAACAGGAATAAAAATGATGATGAAGATTTCCAATTAGAAGATATGTGGAAAACAGTGCAAGGATCCCACAAGTGGAATGAAATGTTGCATCCACTTCTTCTCTCGGAAATCATTAGATATGGGGTATTCGTGTTAAGACCTGGAGCCCGGGTCAAAGTTTCATGGGCTCTGCAAATATGGTCGTAAGAGCCTGCTCGGTGAGGTAGGGATGAATAATTGTGGCTATCGAGTTACAAAATACAATTACGGCACGCCGAACATTAACGTTCCCGATTTCATAAAGAATAAGCTGGGAAGAGATAGATCTAACTGGATTGGTTACGCCGCAGTTGTTGTGGAATCCTTAGCTTTGATTTCAAAACCTTAATTTCAGCATGTTTAGCATCTACAATTTCTTTGAAATTATCCTTGGTCTTCAAAGGATCAGAAAATGTTAGCAAATTTTTTACTCTGGTGATACTCACTCTATTGATTATCTTCTCATTTTTTACATGAGCATTCCGTTTGTTGACCAGAGTTTGTAATTTCTTCATATTAACATTAGATTGAATGAAACTTTTAGCTACCATGTCCCCAGTCTCTCTGTGCCATTCCACCATATCCACAACGTTGATTTGACTAAAATTTACCTCAACAAATGTAAATATATATTGAGGACAGCTTGACACTTTAGTGACATCAGACTCCAATACCAACAAATAAATTTGTTTTTCTCTTTATTTTTTGATGCAATAAACCTAGGGACTCGAGGATCTTCTCATTCTGACTTAAAGTCTTGGATCAAATTTGCCAATTAAGCATCTTCATTTCCTGAGACGTGGAGATTTATAATAGCTCATGATTGACTCTCACTAGAAGACTCCTTTTATCCTTCAATGACAACCTTAAACGACATTGGTATAGGAGCTGACGTGATAACCAAAACAAGCTCACTTCTTGGGATGAAGCTCCTCTAATAAGAATCAACTTATTTAGAAAATTCTTCTTGTGCAGTTTCTTTGAAAAGGGCTTGAAAATTTTCTTCAAGATGATGTTCTTCCTCTTGGCTTTTCCTTCTTTTGGCATCTGACTCGCCTTGGGTTTTCCTTCTTTTGGAATATGGATCGCTTGAGCTATGTGATATTTTCTTACTGCCTTCTTGTACGGTTGAATCATCATCAACACCATACTTCAATTGAGCAACATTGGGTGCTTGACTTGATTCTTCCTTATTATTTCCCAATTTTCAACTAGTTTCAATAGGTATTATAACTTGGTCTCTTTCAGCAATAGGGTTCTCTTTTGGAGTACCCTCGATAACCTGCAATTGCAATCAACAATGCACTTCTTACAAAGTATTAGCTGAATTTTCAATTTCAGGCTTGGAATGATTCACATATGGTGCAGAATTTGTAGTTGAACATTGTTTTGAAATTATTTGATTTGGATCATATTTCCAAGCATCTTCTTTCTTCAAATCAAGGGATAAAATTGATTTAGAAATATTATCGAAGGTATACCTGTGTTTGGCAATTAGAGAGAAGACTTGATAAGGCAATGCAAAAGAAGATTTTTGTCTTTTAGAAACAAAGTGTAACCGGTAAGAGAGTTTCTTACGGAAATATTCTAATGAAAAAAGCTGGGAGGGTATATACATAGGCAAAAAGTAAGGTTCAAGTTTACAACCATACACATAAATGATAGTGTATCCTTGATATAGATACCAATCACAAGTACTCAGTTCAAGACATAACTGAAGAATTTTCTTATACTTTTCAGGCATCCGGGGAGATCATTTTCCCAAAATAAAAATACGTGCATGCAATAAAACTCAATTGGAAAACTCCATGTAATCTTTGTTTGATGTGACTATAGACAAAATAGGGGTCCATTCAGTGACTAGTAAGGGTTTGTTCAGCTCATTTTTCTTTTGGAGGAACAGATAGGAACAGATGAGAGAAAAATGTGTCTTGCAAGAATAAAAGCAGGTACATCAAATAGGATTGATAACAAAAAAAGCTTTATAATTATGAAATAAACATAACTGCTCATGAATAGATTATGTTATTAGATCAGCAATATTATACATAACTAAAGATGAACCATCTCAAGGGATCATATCATCCATAAGACAAAACATATGTTCATCGATGTGCATGTCACTTTAATTCCCTAAAATAACTAATAAAATTGTGATTACTTGCTGGTAAATTGGGGTGAAAAGGACCGAGGGTATAAGGAAGAAATTTGGGAGAGAATTATTATCTATTAAGAAACGAGAGACATCTTCCCTCTTTTCAATGAGAGTCCAATAATTGTTCTCTCTGAACCTTTACTAAAGGGTTTTGTAATAACAACATGGAAGAAATAGACTCCACGGTAATGGAAAACAGAACCCTAGTTCCATCGACTCTCATAATAGAATGGGTAGAAGAGTTGTACAACTTCGAGAAAGTTTCCACCAGGTCTAGCTCAGGAAAAGTCTTGAGGTATGAGGACGGGGATAAGTATAGTCGACCATGTAAGCAAAGGATTATTTGGGTTTTGGGTTTCCTAGCTCACCAATTCCTGTGCTTTCATCAAGACGACCTGATTTGAACGGGGTTTAAAGATATCCCCAAGTAAGTCAACCATACATTATGACTCCTTTGAATTATTATAAGAATTCTCATGGGGAAAAGGTTTCTCACGATGTGCCATTTCTCCTTTCTAAGTGTGGAATAATAATGTTTGAGAGAAAGTTGTGATATTTGAGTTATTGGTTTAGTAGAAGGTGATTTGATTGTATCCATGAATCCTTTTTAACTCCTTTTATGGCTTCAACCTTGAACACAAGAACGTAAATGATATTGTAAGGTACATATGTAATATAATATGCAAAATAAGAATATTCAACAAATATCAATGGAACAACAAAATATGGATAAGAGCAACACTACCTTTATTCAAAAAGAAAGCAATGTTCACTTGCCTCTTTGAGGGGGAAACCTCCAACATAGGAGATCTCTATTACAATATTCTCAAGACAAACACTTATCATGCATCCTACTCTTATTTATACGAATTTTATATTTTAAAGAACATTCTAGAGGAATATATATCTAGAAGCAGAAGCTTCTATTAGGTCTTCTTACATTAACTTGTTCACATTTCTTAAATAGGCCTTATTCACTAATGTTGACCTTTATTACACCAAAAATATATCATTCTACCTATGTGAGGGGTTAGGGAGGTTAGGTACCTAACATGCCCTCCCCCTTGAAGAACATCCTTGTCCTCAAGACTTGAGATGAGGAAATTGTTGCAGAATGGTGGTCGTCTCTTAGGTGGCATCTTCTTGAGTTGTATCTTTCCATTGAACTAACTCTTCCTTGATGGTGCACTACCAAAGGAGACGCTTTCGTTGGTCCAAGATGGATTGTGGTTGCAACCAAATGGAACCTTCTTCATCCAACTCCGGGAGACTGGTTTGAGTTTGGCACTTTGTTCCAATCACTTTCTTTAAGCATGAGATATGAAAAACATGATGGATCTTAGAATGACTAGGTAGAGCTAACTAGTAGGCCACAAGCCCCGTGCGCTTGAGAATGGTATAAGGAACATAAAACTTGGGAGCAAGTTTTTGATAGTGTTTAGCCTTGAGTGAAGTCTACTTATAAGGTTGTAGACAAAGAAATACATGGTCCCCTTCAGCAAATTGACACTCTGAACATCCTTGATCTGCTTGTTGCTTCATGCGATTCTGATCCATGAACAAATTTTATTTGAGGGAGCAGAGAATGGCCTCTCAGACTGTAATATTTTTTTCAACGTCTTAAACCTTTGATACACCTAACATGTATGATAGAATCAACAGTGTCTTTTGTCTATAGAATGCTTCAAAAAGAGTCATGCAAGTAGATGTATGGTAAGAGATGTTGTACCACCATTCAATTAGGAGTAACCATTGAGCCCACTGATGTTGTCGGTCGGAGGAAAAACACCACAAACATATTTCCAAACACTTGTTTACAACTTCAGTTTGGCCATTAGTCTAGGGATGATAGGCAGTGATGAGATGCAATTGAGTTCCCTAGAACCAAAACAATTCTTGCCAAAAATTACTAGTGAAATTTGGATCTCGGTCAAATACAATATAATGAGCCATGCCATGAATTTTGAAGATATTATCCATGAAAATTTGAGTCACTATGGATGCAGTGAATGGGTGTTGAAGAGCATAGAAATGAGTGTATTTAGAAAGACGGATGACTACCACCATGATGACTGACTTATTGTCTGATTTAGGTAAACCAACAATGAAATCCATAGAAATGTTGCACCAGATAGTAGGTGGAATTGGAAGCAGTTGGAGTGTGCATGGGGCTTTGACTATTTCTCCCTTGTTGCATTGACAGACATCACATTCATCCAGAAATGTGTAGACATCATATTTCATACCATCCCCCAAAAAAAATGTTTGACCCTTTCATAGGTTTTGGTAAACCCTGAATACTCAGTTGTGGGTGAAGCACAAATCTCAGCAAGCACTGTGGATTTAAGTTGTGACTTTTTTCTTAAATAAAGGCGACCTTTGTAGCAAAGCTCTTCATTTTTCCAAGAGTACCCTGGATGAGCTAGAGAATGGTGTTGCAATTGTTGAATCAGGTGAGATATTTTGGGGTATTGCAGCCATTCCTAACAAACAACTTGAAGCCAATCTAGTATAATGAATGAGAGGGAAAAGAGGGACCCTTATTCTTCATACTTCCTGGAAAGAGCATCAAAAACCACATCTTCTTTTCCCTTCTTGTAAATGATCTCATAATCATATCCAAATAGCTTTGTCACCCATTTTTTTTGCTCCAGAGATGAAATGCGTTGTTCCAAAAAATGCTTGAGGCTTTAATGATCAGTTTTAATTTGGAAGTGTTTCCCTAGGAGATAAGGATGTCAAAGATCCACGACATGCAAAATATCCAAAATTTTCTTTTCATATATTTATTAGCCCAAATTTTTTTTCTAAATTTTTTTTCTAATGAAGGCCAAAGGCCTTCCATCTTGCATGAGGATTTCCCCAATTCCTTTCCCTGAAGTGTCACATTCCAAGACAAAAGTCTTTGTGAAGTGAGGAAGGGCCAAGACTGGAGTTGTGCACATAGCCTCTTTCAAGGCTTGGAAGGATTGATCAATGGTTGGAGTCCAAGTGAAAGAATTATTTTTAAGGAGAGTAGTGAGAGGTGCAGAAATTTTTCCATAATTCTGAACAAATTTGCGATAATACCATGTTAAACCCTAAAAACCATGCAAGATCTTAATATTTTTAGGGCAAGGCCAATCTTTCATAGCTTCAATTTTCTTAGGATCCACCTGTACGCCATCCTTTCCAACAATATTACCTAGGTACTCCACTTCATAGGCTCCAAAGGCACATTTAGACTATTTGAGGAAACATTTGTGCTGAGAGAGTAGATGGAGAACTTGATCCACATGGGAAAGATGGAATTCCCAAGTTTTTCTATAGATGAGAATATTAGCAAAGAAAACTAAGACAAAATGACAGAGGAATGGACGAAATACATGATTCATGAGACTTTGGAAAGTGGAGGGAGAATTACACAGACCAAAGGGACTTACCAAGAACTCACAGTGACCCTCATGAGTTCTAAAGGCAGTCTTGGGAATATCTTCCTCTTTCATATAGATCTGGTGGTATCTAGAATGGATATCAAGTTTAGTAAAGTATTGATCACCGCTCAAATCATCTAATAGGGAATCAATAATAGGAATGGGAAATTTGTCTTTGATGGTGAGTTTGTTCAGGGCACAAAATTCGAGGTTTATGCGCCAAGTGCCTTCTTTCTTGAGTATAATGATCATAGATGAGGAACAGGGGCTAGTACTAGGACAGATAACACTAGCTGCGAGAAATTCTTGAACAATTTTCTCAATTTCATTCTTCTTGGAAAAGGGATGACGATAAGGGAGAACATTGGGGGGAAGGCTACCCAGGACTAGAGGAATGGAATGGTCATGAACACCACGAGAAGGGGGGATTCCATGGGGAGTGGAAAAAATGACTTGGTGTTTGGAGAGGATGGATTGGAGGTCAAGATGCACAGAGGGTGTCTCAACGGCTTGAATGGAATGGAGTTGGGCAATAATTCTCGAGTGGCCTTTTTTGAGAAACTTTTCCATTCAGTGGGAAGTGATGATCTCAAGGGAGCCTATTGTGATTCATTGAAACTTATGTTGTTTTCCCTCATGTTGGCATTGCATGGTTAATTCCTTAAAATCCATGAGAATAGGTCCTAGAGTGTGTAACCATTAAGCATCGAGAAAAATATCACAACCACCCATGTTGATGGAAAACATATGAGATTTCAGGTGATACTGACCAATTGGTAGGAGCATATTTTCACAACGCCCACCACATTTCATGGAAATACCATTGGAAATCATGATTTGAATGTTGTTGGCAGCACGGATATATCAACTGGTTTCCTAGGTAATGCGATGATGAATAAAATTATGGGTGTTGCCACTATCAATGACGATGATGACCTTCATTTTCTTAATGTAGACAATGAGCTTGAGGGTTTGGGGAGAAGAGAAGCCAGTAAGGGCATGCAAAGAAATCATAGGTTCAACTTGTGGTTGATCAGAGTGTTAGCACCAGAAGTCACCCTCCGATTGCAGAGAGGGTAAGACCAGTACCCATCAAAGTTTATATCTCACAGGTTGGTTTTATACGAGGTCAATGGGTGCAGACTCAAGACAATATCGGTTTAACTCAAAAAACAGGGACTGGCACACACAATTAGGTGAGGTCTTGATTCAACTTCAATTAGTAAGTTGAGCTTAAGTATGAGCAGGGGGAAGACTTAGCGAGAAGGATGAATGAGACTATTATGGGCATCAGGCCTTCCAGCAGCTCAAAGAGGAAAAAATCAATACTCAAGAAACATCTTGAGATCAAGCTTCAGACACTGAAATATGGTGAAAACAACACAGTTACAGTAGCAATATGATTAAACCTTCATCACCCTGCAACTGCAACAGCTCGACTGGATCTTCCATGTCCGAGCCATCCAATGTAAGAGGGAAAATACAACACAGGAAACTGATTAAAATTGGTCGTGATGCCACTGTGATCAAACCTACATCACAACAGCATAACTACCCTCGACTAGATCATCCATGCCCGAGTGTTCTAAAACAATTGTTACAGAGAAATGGAAAGGAAGCTAACTTTCATTAAATAAGAAATTTCAAATACATATACATAACTAGAAGAACCAGAGCTTCATGAAAACTTTACAATGCAAGAGCCTATCTCAACCATCAACCATAACAAAATATCAAAACTGCCTATATATACTAAAAATGTTGCAACCACCAGGAGTGTGATCGGACCACCGCATTAATGTTTTCAGTCAGTGCCTACTCTGTCATATTGTGCAAGCCCCCTCATGTCAGATGTGAGCCAGGCGCAGTTATGTGCTTTACAGGAAAATTTGTTCATAAGGAAGATTTGGATTGATAGTCTACCTTTATGTTCGCTCTCCGCATGTTTTCCATTTATGTGGTGAGACAATTTTTCAACCACCTCTCTCACTTTCATTAACGACCTGCATCAGGATTGAAACATGGCTTAATTCCAAGGGGGTGGCCACACGCTGCTCTCGGATAGGACGCCATATAAACACATGATTGTGGGGCTGCTCAAAGGTGGTTTGGGTTCACACCGCTTTTGAGCCCGCAATCCACCACATTTTCCATGTATTACCTTTTCCAAACCATGGATTCAATTGTGGGACCGCTCAAGAAAATTATCGCCCGAGCACGTCGCGTCCCCGCAATGGACTGTGGTCGTTGATCTTGTGATCTTGGGCGAGGATTTATGATCAATGGCTCAAAGTTTCCCTCTTCAAATCAATGGATCAGATCTTCCCTTTTCAAATCGATGGTTGATATCTTCTTTGGGACTTCAGGCTTCGGCCTTTCTCATGGCGCTATACTTCGTGCAATTTTTAAATCCCGAATACCCGAGGGCCGTTACTCTGGAATGCTCCTGGAATCTCCACCATTGACAAAATTTAACCTATATGTTTGTATTTTAAGCCCGAAATTAGTTGCTCTGCATGCTACGCTTGAACGCTTTCTATGCAAACCACGAACTTGGATGACCCGTTTCCCTTGACAACTATATGTGATAATATTTGGCTCCACAGGGGATGGCATGCTCCCTGCAAGCTATCAAGAACAAGTAGTTACAGTCACCTTCTGCATTGGGCTATGGAGTCATGCTCAAAAAACATCCTTCTGAGAAATAAAAGACGATAAGCACACTATCCTAAAAACGAAAAAAAAACACATAGGCTCTAGGAGGAGCTTATTTATGTACATAAACCTAAGCTAACTGATTTTTACAAAGCTCTAGATGAAATAAAACTTCCACCATAGCCACTCAGACTGTCTGGTAATATGATCCTTCTCTTTACCGCAGATAATCCACAAAAGGCTAAGGAAGTATGACAGCAAAATGAGGACATGGCTTGGAACACTGAATATACCCACAAATGATGATAAGGTGAATAAATCTGCAAGCTCCAATGCTTTTGGAAAACACAACTCCATATATAATCCCACAGGGTCGCAAAATTTATAATTAGGGGAGCTCAACTGGTAAGAAATTAACTCTTGTCCTTTATTGTGGCTTACCCGTCATGTGATGTTCTCAGAGTGCACAGGTGGGTGGAGAACGGATGCAGGCTGGCTGATACTAAGTGATACCTTCTCAATTATAGGTTGTGGATAGGAGATAAACTGCCCACTAAGCTCCTCCTTTACATGTTTCTCTATGTTTTCTACGAGTCTAGGGTAGTTTATTTCCACCCAATGCTTTTCCTTAATTAATAAAGGAAAAGGATCTACAGTGTGGTCTTGAAATCTTTCATAGCACCATACACGCCTGTGAGTATTGGTGAAGTAATGGAATTTGAAAATTTTAGAAAATCTGAAATGTATGACTCCATGTATATGGCCATGGGATCATGAATAATGTGACAGAATCCTGGATGCTTTAGAAGACCAGGTTGCTCCTCTATAAAATTCTCTCTGCTTGCAAATAAATGCCCTCCTTGTTCTTTTGAGACCAACTCTTGATCATCAACAGTTGTCGTCTCTTCTTCATAAGAATGGTCACAAGATAAAGGTGCAGCAGGATTTATACCATCATAACTATGATCAGCCAAGAACATATAGTTATCTATGCAATCATCCACTGGTACATGCTCAAAATGTTATGGAAAATGATCATAAGATTGGTATGCATTCCTACCCATAGAAAAATATTCAAATGTTGAAGAACCTGATTCCAAATTTGAATCATACCTACTTCCTTTTTGTTTTTCTAGATCTGACTCATATTCACTATCTTCTTGCTCATAATATGAAATAGATTGGCAGTCTTCTTGCTCATGTACATGCAAATTTTCGATATATGCCTGCCTATGAACCCACTTTCTAGCCCTGATGTTCTCTTCGACCTCTACAGCATATTCAAACAGATGTCTTAACGATGAATATTTCCTTTCTCTCAGGAGAAGGACAAGCTCTGGATGTTGAGCCATGACATAGTACATCATGGAAATAGTCTGTGTGGGTCTGATCTCCATAGGCATACTATGATAAACACTGAAAAACCTCATGTTGAAGACAGCCAAGGCTTCCTCTTCCCCTCTCCTCAAGGAATTAAACTCAAACCATTATTGATCAAGGGATTTGTTCTCACCCCAACACTTTAAAAAAGCATGACATAGCTCAGTCCAGGAACCAATAGAACCGACCTCCAAACATCTAAACCACACAGCAACATCTCCAGATAGGGAATGTGAGAACAGCCTCATGGTAACATCATCATGAATGATCTCAAACTGATCAATAAATTTCTCAAAGGCCCCCAAGTGCCTCTCAGTTGTAACATGGTCCTCCCCAGAAAACTAGGGAAGATACTCAAAGGAATAAGGAGGATAGGGATGCAGGTGTTGTGGAAGCCTTAGAGGCTTAAACATCATGTCTCTAATATTAGATTAAAAACTTGTGGGATGAATATGGGATTCAACAAGAGGATGGGGAGGTTCAATAGAAACAACAGGAGGTAATGAGATCTGAGAAGGTTGTGAATCATTTTCAACCTCCTCAAGGCTACAAGGGTGATCAATTTCAAGAGGAGATGCAATACAGATCTCAATTTTATGAATAGGTTGAGGTGAAGACATAGGATTGGCATCTACAACACAAGAATAGGGCATGTATTCTTCTTCCAAGGATGGATGAATGAAGGAAGGCTTATTGTCATCTGAATATACAAAGTAGAGGATAATCCTCTTTATCTGTGAAGGGAAAAAGATAAATGAGCTGATAAAGAAGAACAGGACTTCATGAAGAAAACTCATACACTGATACCTAGTCTTTCCCTTCGGTATGGTCATTTTTCTGTCAACAAGATCCTCCCCGATGGATTCTTTGATGGTGGAGCCACCAGGTGCAAGATACAATCCTCAATGGTTCTGATATCTGATGCACCTTCAAAATCAGAAGCTCTTTGTCATTCTCCCGGGGAAGATATCTTCACTTTCGTCCCCGATAACGGAGCCAAAAATTTTAGCACCAGAAGTCAGCCTCCGATTATGGAGAGGGTAAGCCTAGTACCCATCAAATTTTATATGTCACAGGTTGGTTTTATATGAGGTCAATGGGCTCAGACTCAAGACAGTATCGTTTTAACTCAAAAAATAGGGATTGGCACGCACAAATAGGTGAGGTCTTGATTCAACTTCAGTCAGTAAGTTGAGATTAAGTATGAGCAGAGGGAAGACTTAGAGAGAAGGATGAATGAGACTACTATGGGCATCAGGCCTTCCAGCAGCTCAAAGAGGAAAAAATCAATACTCAAGAGCAATATTGAGATCAAGCTTCAAACATTGAAATATGGTGCAAGAAACACAGTTACAGCAGTAGGATGATCAAGCCTTCATCACCCTGCAACTGCAATAGCTCGACTGGATATTCCATGCCCGAGCCATCCAATGTAAGAGGGAAAACACAACAAAGTAAACTGATTAAAACTGGTCGCGATGCCATTGTGATCAAACCTACATCACAACAACATAACTACCCTCGACGGGATCATCCATGCCCGAGTGTTCTAACACAATTGTTACAGAGAAATGGAAAGGAAGCTGACTTTCATTAAACAAGAAGTCTCAAATACAGATACATAACCAGAAGAACCAGATCTTCATGAGAACTTTACAATGCGGGATCCTACCTCAACCATCGACCATAACAAAATATCAAAACTGTATATATATACTAAAAATGTTGCAACCACCAGGAGTGTGATCGGACCATCGCATTAACGTTTTCAGTCGGCGCCTGCTCTGTCAAATTGTACAGGCCCCCTCATGTCATATGCGATCCAGGCACAGCTATATCCTTTAGAGGAAAATTTGTCCATAAGGAATCTTTGGATTGACAGTCTACCTTTACAGCCGCTCTCTGCATGTTTTCCATTTATGTGGTGAGACGAGTTTTCAACCACCTCTCTCACTTTCATTAACGACCTGCATCGGGATTGAAACGTGGCTTAATGCCAAGGGGGTGGCCACACGCTTCTCTCATATAGGATGCCATATAAAAGCGTGATTGTGGGAACGCTCAAAGGTGGTTTGGGTTCACACCACTTTTGAGCCTGCAATCCACCACCTTTTGCCACGTATTACTTTTGCCAAACCACGGCTTCAATTGCGGGACCGCTTAAGAAAATTATCGCCCGAGCACATCATATCCCCGCAATGGACTGTGGTCATCGATCTTATGATATTGGGCGAGGATTTACGATCAGTGGCTCAAATCTACCCTCTTCAGATCAATGGATCATATCTTCCCTTTTCGAATCGACGATCGAGATCTGCTTTGGGACTTCGGGCTTCGTCCTTTCTCATGGCACTATACTTCGTGCAATTTTGAAATCCCGAATACCTGGGGGGCGTTAATCTAGAATGCTCTTGGAATATCCACCGCTGACAAAATTCAACCCGTCTGTTTGTATTTTAAGCCCGAAATGAGTTTCTTTGCATGTTGCGCTCGGACGTTTCCTGTGCAGACCACCAACTTGGACGACATGTTGCCCTTGAAAACTATATGTGATAACACATAGGGTGGATTAAGAGAATCAAGTGGGGGTAGTTATTCCACTAGGGAAACTTCAACCTCCTCATCAGCCACATCCTCATAAATGGCCATAAAATGTGTGTGTTCGTTACACTTGTTCCCTGGAACATCTAAACCACACAGCAACATCTCCAGATAGGGAATGTGAGAACAACCTCATGGTAACATCATCATGAATGATCTCAAACTGATCAATAAATTTCTCAAAGGCCCCCAAGTGCCTCTCAGTTGTAACATGGTCCTCCCCAGAAAACCGAGGAAGATACTCAAAGGAATAAGGAGGATAGGGATGCAGGTGTTGTGGAATCCTTAGAGGCTTAAACATCATGTCTCTAATATTAGATTAAAAACTTGTGGGATGAATATGGGATTCAACAAAAGGATGGGGAGGTTCAACAGAAACAATAGGAGATAATGAGATCTAAGAAGGTTGTCAATCATTTTCAACCTCCTCAAGGCTACAAGGGTGATCAATTTCGAGAGGAGATGCAATAAAAATCTCAATTTTATGAATAGGTTGAGGTGAAGACACGGGATTGGCATCTACAACACAAGAATAGGGCATGTCTTCTTCTTCCAAGGATGGATGAATGAAGGAAGGATTATTTTTTTCATTTGAATATACAAAGCAGAGGATAATCCTCTTTATCTATGAAGGGAAAAACATAAATGAGTTGATAAAGAATAACAGGACTTCATGAAGAAAACTCATACACTGATACCTGGTCTTTCCCTTCGGTATGGTCATTTTTCTATCAACAGGATCCTCCCCGGTGGAGTCTATGATGATGGATCCACCAGGTGCAAGCTACAATCCTCAATGGTTTTGATATCTGATGCACCTTCAAAATCATAAGCTCTTTGTCAGTCTCCCAGGGAAGATATCTTCACTTTCGTCCCCGGCAACGACGCCAAAAATGTTAGCACCAGAATTCAGCCTCCGATTGTGGAGAGGGTAAGCCTAGTACCCATCTGATTTTATATGTCACAGGTTGGTTTTATATGAGGTCAATGGGTGCAAACTCAAGACAATATCGTTTCAACTCAGAAAATAGGGATTGTCACGCACAAATAGGTGAGGTCTTGATTCAACTTCAGTCAGTAAGTTGAGCTTAAGTATGAGCAGAGGGAATACTTAGCGAGAAGGATGAACAAGACTACTATGGGCATCAGGCCTTCCAGCAGCTCGAAGAGGAAAAACTCAATACTCAAGAGAAATCTTGAGATCAAGCTTCAGACATTGAAATATGGTGCAAAAAACACAGTTACAGCAGTAGGATGATCAAACCTTCATCACCCTGTAACTACAACAACTCAACTGGATCTTCCATGCCTGATCCATCCAATGTAAGAGGGAAAATACAACACAGGAAAATAATTAAAATTGGTCGCAATGCCACTGTGATCAAACCTGCATCACAACAACATAACTACCCTCAATTGGATCATCCATGCCCGAGTGTTCTAACACAGTTGTTACAGAGAAATGGAAAGGAAGCTGAATTTTATTAAACAAGAAGTCTCAAATACAGATACATAACCAAAAGAACCAGAGCTTCATGAGAACTTTACAATGCGGGATCCTAGCTCAACCATCGACCATAACAAAATATCAAAATTGCCTATATATACTAAAAATGTTGCAACCACCAAGAGTGTGATCAGACCACCACATTAACGTTGTTAGTCGACACCCACTCTGTCAGATTGTGCAGCCCCCCTCATGTCAGATGCGATCCAGGAACAGTTATATCCTTTATAGGAAAATTTCTCCATAAGGAAGCTTTGGATTGACAGTATACCTTTACAGTCGCTCTCTGCATGTTTTCCATTTATGTGGTGAGACGAGTTTTCAACCACCTCTCTCACTTTCATTAACGACCTGCATCAGGATTGAAACATGGCTTAATGCCAAGGGGGTGGCCACATGCTTCTCTCAGATAGGACACCATATAAACCCATGATTGTGGGAACACTCAAAGGTGGTTTGGGTTCACACCGCTTTCGAGCCCGCAATCTGCCACCTTTTGCCACATATTACTTTTTCCAAACCACGGCTTCAATTGAGGGACCGCTTAAGAAAATTATCGCCCGAGCACATCATGTCCCCACAATGGACTGTGGTCGTCGATCTTGTGATCTTGGGCGACGATTTATGATCAGTGGCTCAAATCTACCCTCTTCAGATCAATGGATCAGATCTTCCCTTTTCGAATCGACGGTCGAGATCTGCTTCGGGACTTCGGGCTTCGGCCTTTCTCATGGCACTATACTTCGTGCAATTTTGAAATCCCGAATACCCAGGGGTCGTTAATCTAGAATTCTCTTGGAATATCCACTACTCACAAAATTCAACCTGTCTGTTTGTATTTTAAGCCCAAAATGAGTTGCTCTGCATGTTGCACTTGGACGCTTCCTGTGCAGACCACCAACTTGGACGATTTGTTGCCCTTGAAAACTATATGTGATAACACAGAGGGTGGAGTAAGAGAATTGGGTGGGGGTAGTTATTCCACTGGGGAAAATTTAGCCTCCTCGTCAGCCACATCCTGAGAAATGGCCATAAATTGTTTGTGTTCCTTACACTTGTTCCCTGGAAAATATTTTTCATCACAATTATGGAAAATACCCTTGAGTTGGCGTTCAATCATTTCTTCCTGAGTTAGTTTATGGATATTGAGAGGAGTGGCAGGAAGGGTAGGATTGGTGGTTCAAGTGCGAGGAATAAAGGAAGGTTTGTGGTTCTAGGTGGAGACAATCTATTGGGCTTCCTTGGCTCGTTGGGTATCTTCCAACCAATTTTGAGGATGAGCCATTAAGACCTGGGTATGAATTTCATCCTTGAGGCCACTAATAAAGCATTCCCTAAAGAAAGCCTCAAACATGCCCTCCATGTAGAAATCCAAATGTTCAAAGCAATATACAAAGTATTCCACTGTGCCCAATTGTTTCAAATTTCTTAGATGGATGAGATAGTGGGTGTCAGTGTCAAAGCATTCATAAATCTTTGCAACAAATTCTGTCCAAGTAATATACCCTTGGCTTGTATTTCTATGAAATTTCCACCATTGTCAGTGTTTGGGATCCAGATATAGGATACCATAACGAAGTTTTTCCAAATCATCAGTAATTCCATGCAAGGATAAATAATGTTCCATTTTAGTGACCTAGCCTATGGAATCTAAGCCATCAAATTCGTTCACCTCAACTCAAGGAAGACAGGGGTCACTATGAAGGGAATTGGAATGAAAGGCCATATTATGGGAAGAGTCCTCACCTTCATAGTGTGAAGGTTGTTCATAGGAGGGAGATCCATGGCATTGTTTTATCCATTGGTTGAGAGTAGTGGTGAGGGAGGCCAATTCACCCTTAACTGTTGTAAATTCGCCCATAATGTTGGCCTCAAAGGTGGCCAATTTGGAATTTCTGGAACCAAGTTCTGAAGTCACTTTCTAGACTTTCTCCCGGTGTTGTTTGGATTCATATTGCAGGTGAAGGATTTCTTGGTTGCAAGTGGTGGCCATTTGAGAATGAGGGGGGGGGGGGAGACGGGAAGTGGGACCATGGAAAAAAGGTAGAGAAATGAGATATATGACTATGATCAGGGTGAAAAGGGGAAAGTAATGAGATAGGTGTCAATTAAGGGTGTCGGGAAGGGTAGATGGCACCAAAAAGAAAAACTTATAAGTGATATGTACCACAATGATCAGGGCAAAAAGGGGAGTCCAATGGGGTTGTAAATAAGAGTGTTGGAAAGGGGGTTAGGTCCATGAAAAAAATGAGAATAAAAATGATAGGTACCACTTTGATCAGGGTGAAGAGAGGAATCCAATAGGATAGGTCCCAAATAAGGGTGCATGTGGGACCACTATACTGTTTTTTTTTTGTACTCTGATCTGAATGATACTACAGTGTCAGAATGCTCAAATTATTAATAGAGAAAAACGTGTAGTAATTTCGCAACCAGAAGCAGAAGGAAAGTTTGTGCAGCCAACATATCATTTTTTTTCCTTGTATGGTGTTAGTCTCTATTTTTGTTCTTGATTTAGTGAGAATCCCTATCCTAAGCCCTCCCTGCTTATACCTTATTGCTTGATTTCATTAAACTTTATTCTTTGGTTTGAGTTTGTTATGCTTTGCATTTTTAGCATTTTGGAATAATTTTTCTTAAGTTTGAAGGTTTGAGACATGGATTAATGAGATTTGTCGCATCATTTTCTTATTTGAATTTTGAAAATTTGAATTACTGCCAAGTCATTAATAGTGCTACAGGAATAGCGCTATTCCTGTAGCGCTAAAGTAATCATGCTGTGATATGCACCAGCCATCCAAATCTTGTCATGATCACATGAATCGTGGACAAAAGACTTGCATGTACTCCACGATCTCGCTTGAAAACGATGATGTAGTTTGAACCGTTGCATGAATGAGATCACCCTGTACCTGCAAGGACCTGTATCAAATCAGTGCAATTTCTAATATCATTATATGAAATTTCCATCTGTTATTATAATTTCGTTGGATTATGTGCGCAGATATCCATTTAAGGAAATCGTGATGTAGTAACAGTTGCGGGTTCTAAATTCCTGATTTCCAACAACGTCGAGTTACAGCACTATATCATTAACATGGAGCCAAAGAAAGGTGGGAAAATTGTTAGGTTGGAACCTGAGGGTACCGAGTTGCTGGAAGTGTATCCACAGATGGCACAAAGGTTCAAGGATGTTGGCTGGTTCGAGTTCTTCACCACTTTCTAGGGGCATGACAAACAGGTGTCCATGTTATTTTCACAAAACTTCGATGGCTTTGAAGTGGTGATCAGTAAACTGTTGATGTTGGTGACAAAACAATCCATTGCTAAATCTTGCAGATTGGCAATTAGGGGAGAACGATGGTGGAAAAAGGAGCACGTGGTCATGGAGTTTGTGAACCAATTGTTGCTACCAGATAGGAAGAACCCATATTGGAAGAAAGGATTCCCTCACAGTTGGATCAAACAAGAGTGTCATACCGCTTTGATCATAATTCACAGGTATATCACCTACGAAGGTAGATTCCCGTTGGTTTACATATACCATATTAGGTTATTAATGCATATAAATGGAGACTATCCCTTAAATATACCATATTTTCTACTCAAAAGCCTATCTAAGATGTCAAAAAGGGTACATCCGCACCCTACCACTGCTAAAGGTAGCATGTTCCATCAAGTGTTAATTAAGACTCTGGTCGTTTCTACTCTGAGTGAAGTGAATAAACCCTGGAACCGGTTGATCCAATCCTTAAATCCTGATCCACAACCAAGCAAACAAAAAAGGGGCAAAGGGAAAAAGGCAGCTATACAGAAACAAATTATCACAGTTGATGAAATTCTAGTCAAAGAATAAATGTCTTCAACCGGGGTGACAAGGACCATCAAAAGAAAGAAGCAGACTCCACATATTCCTATTGATACCCCTGTAGATGACATTCAAGAAGAAGCCGTGATCAGCAGAGGTAAGAGATCCAAACTTGATGCAGAGATTGAAATGTTTTTTGATGTAGACATAAAAATGGAAGAAGATTCAGATGAGGATTATAATATTAAACCCATATTCAAACATAAACAGAAATCAACCAGTAAGACAAGTGCCACAGGTAAAAAACAAGAGAAGAAATATGCACTTGTGTCTCAATACCCTAGGAGAAATTCTATTAGGGTTTCCAACAAATAGAGGCTAAAATCAAAAGCTATGTTTGACCCATCTGTCAAAGAGGAAAATTTCATAGTCATAGAATACCATTCTAAGGACTCTAAAGCAAGTGTCAAAGAAAGGGCAGAAAGATCTCCATTACACAAGAAATCTGCAGAAAGATTTAACCAGATTGCTAAATTTCCTACAGGACTTGTAACAAGAACTACAACCAGATTATCAAGAATTGAAGAACTTGCTAAAGATACCAGTAGGATTTCTAAAAATAAAGAAAGTAACCCTATAGACTCAGACCATATATCATATATTCCAGAAGCCATGGACTCATCTAGTTCAAATGACGATCACAGCTCGAGATTAGCTTCTAGATACCATATTAAACTAAGAGAACCTAAGGCTGCCATAGATCTAAACAAGCCTACACCTGTAGAAGAGTTTCCAGAATTCAAGGTCAAGGTCAGAAGTGATAAAGAGAAGATAATAGAACTTCAGAGAATGGTATAGTAGTTGAAGAAGGAAAAGGCTCAAGTAGAGCAATGGAGTTCCAGGCAGGAGGAAAGGATACAGGGGTTCAAGAAGAAGTAAAGGGAGCAAAACTCATTGCTCAAAGAGCTTAAAGAATCCAACATCAAACTCTATTGGAACAACATTGTACTCACCTCTAAGTTGAAATATAGGAATGCTAAAGCTAGCGTTGTTATCATATCATGATATTCCTATGAAGTATTTGGCACAGTTTTGAAGTTTTGATATTTACCAGGGAACGAGGGAATATTTACTTGTTTTTGGCTTGTGAAGTTGAACACCTTGGATACATGACTAAATCAAACCAATTCCCATATTGTAGGATTGAATGTATTGTTGAAAGAATCAGTTGGGATTAATTTGTTGAGCTGATATCTATTTTGTAATGTAAATGCTCATTTTCAGCTAACCTCCCTAGAAGATAGATGTTGATCAGATCCTATCATTAATAGCACACTAGAAAATAGGATCTGAGATATTTTTTGGATAGTTTAAGTGGACAAAAGAAAGACTTTGTTGAGGTCGAAAATTTGGATATTCAGGGACCTGTTTTGAAACTCCTTGTAAGACATTCCTATTCTATGTGACACTTAATGGCAAAAGCATATTGATGGTTAGACTTTCTCTTTTTCTATGTTATTTTTCTCTTCATGCTTGGGATCGTTTATCAAACTGCAATGCATTGTTTTCTTGATTATCAATTGATACAATGAATAATTTGTTGTTGTGATTATTTTCAAGTTTTTGATTTCATGCTAATGTTCTTGTTTCTTAATGATATTTTGAGATAAGAATTCTATGTGAGGTTAACAAATTGAAGACTTCATATTATCTTTTCCATATTTGTATAATTCATCTATATGACTACCCTTTAACCAGTCAATGGGATATCATTTGTCCTTATTCTGAAATTCATGTTTATCTTGAAACCTTGAACCAGTTTTCAACCACCCTTTCAAAAAAACAAATCATAAAACCCTCAAAATACTATTGCAATAACCTTATTATGCCCTAGCTTTCCCTCTCATAGTCAAGTGCAACTTTAGGGACTAACATATTTTGGCGTCATTGTCGGGGATGAAGAAGAGAAGATATCTTCCCTAGGGAAACAACAAGATTATATTTAAATCTTGATGGTGAAAAAGATTTTGAACATCACATAAGACTGTGATTATTCACCTGGCGACTCCTCTGTGGTAATTATGGATCTTAAAAGAGAAGGTAAAGGACCTAAAACTCCTCTAACTTCTTCATCATCTACTAAGAGACCAGTAACCAGAAAAAATCTAGATCCAAAGCCTGTTGCAGCAGTACCAGATCCTGAAACATTATTAAGAAAATCTAAAGTTACTCCTGGACAGTCCTCTTCCTCAAAGGGAAAATTGCCTTCAAAAAGTTCTCAAGGAAAGTCATATGAAATTATCAAACCTCACAATGATGTTTCCAGTAATTCCTAAAAGTGATATCAAACCTTTCATTGAGCCTGCTACATTTTCCTTTCCTTCAATTATCTCAGAATTAAATTTAAATCAATGGAAGCTACTTGTTGAGCTCATTGAAGAGGAACATTAAAATACTTTGACTATGGCTTAAGCTTTGAGAGATCACATCAAAGATATTAAAAGTGAACCAGAAACACTCTCTTCGTCATTTGAATCTCTCTCCTCTGAAGAAGTTAAACCACACTATTCTTCTTTTGAAAACCCTCTTTTTCTTGGACCATCACCTGGCTCTAGTCCAGAAAAGAAACCCCTGTCTGCTGAAAACCAAGATTTACTATAAATACAACTAATTTTCCACTCACAATATACAGTTTCTCTTTCTACATCACCAATCTTGCTTACTCCTAAAGCTCAAACACCAAAGATAACAAATATAGTTGTAAACAGAATGGATGCAATTGTGGCATCTAGATATGCACCTTTGATCCCGCCACAAGTTCTTTATGCATTTCCACCAAATGACTACATGAAATATTTTCCAAGATTCAATGGAGAAGGAGGATTTACTGTTGAAGAGCATTTGAATTCCTTTTATAGTTTTGCAAACAATTTCAATGTAGAGCATGCAAATGTGTCGATGAGATTATTTGTGCAGAGTTTAGATGGTGAAGCAAGAAAATGGTTCAGAAGTTTGCCACCCAATTCAATTGTTGATATTGAGGCATTGGATGACACCTTTCTAAGACACTGGGGAGACAAGAAAGAATACCTATATTACATTACTAAATTTGGTGCTTTAAAAAGGAAACAAGGTGAATCAATATCTGATTTTACTAAAAGAATCAATAAAATGTATAGTAAAATTCCAGATGAAATTAAGCCTTCAGAAACATCATCTAAAATCACCTTTGACAATGCTTTTGATGTTGAATTTTCCTTGTTTCTAAGAGAAAGAAGGTATGCTACCCTTAGCCAGATGCAAGAATTTTCTATTGAGGTAGAATCTAACATATTAGCAGTAGACAGATTGAATTCCAGGGTTGATAGAGACATAAAAAAAGAAAAAAGAAGAGCTACCTTCCTCTTCTAATGCAACATCTTATTCTAAGATGGATGAAATGGCTAATATGTTGAAGACTTTGACATCTAACATGGAAAGGTTAAAAATGGAACAAAAACATCTCAGTAGACCCTCATAGGAGGGTGGATACAGAAATCAAAATCAGTTCAGGAGGCCAAACAATGTACCTCAAATCTTACCAAGAGAAAGGAAGAACCAAGAAGATCAAAACGTTTTGTCTCCTTTACAAAATAATGCAGTAGATGAGGAGGAGGATGAAGATGACCCTGTAGTACACCTAAATGATTCAAAATCATCTCCTATGCATGTGACACAACATGATTATGAAGATGCCTTGATTTTAAACCAGTTTAAAGAAGGGGATGTTGATAAGGTTGTCCAGAAGGAACCTAAAAGGAAGAAATATAATCTCAGATCCAGTTCAAATACACCTAAAATGGATACACTTGCTTCCACAAAGAATTCCAGCACTCCAGTTAAAACAGGGATCAATAAAGACAGTCCTAGGATTCAGATTGATCAACCATTGAAGCAGCATGTCAAGGTTAGTGCTACAGAGTTGAAGGAATCAGAAAAGATTATTTCTTCTTTCAGCCTAGAACATGAAATTAACAAAATTAATATTTTTGTGCCTCTGCTAGAACTAATGAAAACAGAGCCTTTTAGGAAGATTGTTCTCAAGTCTTTATAGTCTCTTGCTTGTTGGAAGATTGGTTGTTGTCATTGATTTCAACCCTAGTCATGGGTTTTGGACCGCAAGATTGATTAAGGTATTTGGACATGAAGGACAATGCACATGCAGATACAACACCCATGGATGGATATTATACATCATGTTTTTTTTCTGGTGGTATGTGGCACATCACGTGGATCCTCATGGTTGAGGAGAAATGAATTTTTGAAGATGACAAAGTGAATTGAAGAAGGAAGTACATGTAGGCCCTGAAGATAATTAAAGAACAGAATTACAAAATAAGAAAGTGTCAGGTCGGCCCTAATGTTAAAAGGAAGTCACATAAATGGTATAAATAAATATTATTATACATTCATTTGATACACAAGTCAAATTTCAGAGTAAATCAGAAGTAAAGAAGGTTGGATTTCAAGGGAGGATGAAGTCTTTTGGTGATGTGTTCTAAGGTATGTTATTTTCAGGTCATCTTACCATTTTCGCTATAACTCTTTTTATAGAACGATTCATCTGGTGAAATTGATATGGTATTGAGAAGACATATCAAAGTACTTGTGGTTAAATTTCCGGCTCTTGATTTTCTATAATTATGGAGATACACTCTGTGGAAGATAGGGTTTTTGACAAGTCCTGAAGCTAGTCAATAAACATGTGTTCCGGGTAAAACAGTCATAACTTATTCATAGAGAATCCAAATGAAGTGGGACAAATTCCATTGGAAATTTTACGGACTGTAGTTTCTTGTGTGCGAGTTTCAGAATCGGATGTTAAATATTGAGCACGGGGCATTCTGTACAAGTTCGATCTCTTGAATAAACCAGAATTGAACAAAGTCTACCATTCTCTCTATAACTTCTTTTGGGAGAGGATTCAAAGAGTGAAACTTGGAGAATTTTTAGAGAATACATTGAGTAATATTATATACAAGATCAAAGTATTTCAAGAATTGAATAATTTCATAAATTGAAGAAGTCTCAGGAAGCATTATCAGGTTCTATGTGATGGTTGGTTGATGGTGATGATTTAATGTAAAGTTTTATTATCTCTCATATATTCTTAGGTGGA
>ML794882.1:99724-192188 GCA_009831015.1 Picea engelmannii | reverse complement strand
AATTTGTATTCTACTTACCATTCCGACAACTGAAATTTTCAACTATTCATACATCTCACTATTTCACATTCTCACATGTTGCTTTATGTCCATTAGATGTTTGACATGATTGAAATGTTGCGTCTGAAATATTATGTAATTTGATATTCATAAACCCCTTATGATATTTCATAAAAGTGTTTGGGAGTTTGAAAATTTTGATAAGTCCGATATATAACTTATTTTTATTCCAGAAGTTGAAAATTTGGATATATGTTTTATTATTATTATATGATTTATATTTTAATATATTGAACATGTAACATATATTTTTATCATTAAATTTATGTATATAAATGAGTAAACAATATTTTTCTTTTCAAAATAAATTGATAAACTAAATAATGAAAAGTTATAATTTTTACAGTAAAACTAAATTATTTCAAAAATATGTAAAGAATTTCATAATAAGATATGGACCATATTTTATTACAAGATGTTTTTATTAAGATTAAGGGAGTAATGTGATGTAGGGTTTTGATAAAATGGTCAATGATTAAGGTTTTGTGACGAGGTTATGTCTTTATGACTGATTTATTTGTTTTATGAGCTAAGTGAAGACATGATATGCATATATATTTTTTAAGAAGATAAAGGTCGAAGATCATTGTGGTTAACATTGCCTCATTCATATTCATAGTGTGTTTTTATATGGTTATATAATGATATTTTCTTTTGTATAAAATATATATATATAAGAAATTTAAAACTACAGGTTTTTGATACATGTAACAACTAATTTTCGTATCTCTTAACAATGCAGCTACTATGAGAGAATCTTTGAGTTGCAGGTAAGAAAATACAAAACAAATCTAATAAAAAATCAAAAAATCACACTTTCCATAAAGAAATTATAAAAGTTGTTCATCTAAATAAAAAACAAATTATATTCATAAAAAAAATTCACACCTTTCATAAAGAAATTATGAAAGTTGTTCATCTAATTAAAAAACAAATTATATCCATGGTGAGTGTTGGTAAATTAGCATATCCTATAGCTTACTTTAACAAAAATATGAAAGTGAAATTTGCAAGAAACCAACAAATAAAAGGAACTAATGACCTTAGGAGTATTTCTTTCTCAATAGTATGATATTTTTAAGAAACACTTTATTTATAGCTTGAAAATTTTAAAGATATTTTTAAAGAAACACTTTATCTATAGCTTGACAATTCTAAAGAGTGAAATTAGGTATAAAGACATAACACATCCCTAAAAATTGAAAAATGGAGATTTGGATGCCTTCGAAAAATTGACCTAGTAAAGTGTATTGGTTGTGTAGATAATTCTCCCACAAATTACACTAGTTAATGGAAATGTTACCCTGGAATGTGAATTAGGACCTCTAATTCTCTCTATAGTTGACAGATGATCTTTGAGGTAGATATTAAGGATTTTAATCCATGGTTTCTTGCATACACATCCAATAAAGGAACAACAAAAAAAATAGGCCTAAAAACTCAAAAAAATTAAAAAAAATTAAAGAGGGTGTGGAGTATTGAAGACACACCCACAGTCATAGATGATAAATAGGTTGTATTCCTAGTCGATTCATACTTTTTTTTGTTAGAAATATGTAGTAAAGGCAAGAAAAATTCTAGACCTAGAAGTTGTGTTCTACATATAGACAAATATAGAGTAAATATATAAAAATTGTACTTTAAAAGTAGATCCAAACCATATAAACCATAGTCTACCATATGAAATAAAGAAAATAAAGGAAAATGTAGCCACAAAATGACGTAGACAGATTTAAGAGAATGTGGATAAAGTTTTTTTTTTGTAAATAAAAAAGAGAGACCTTATATTAAATCACAAGTTTACAACTTTGCAATGCTTCGCAGCCACCTGTTCCACCACATGAGGGAAACTAGAATAGGTGGCTCCAAGCAGTTTTGAGTCTGTCATACCTTACACAACTTTTACAAAAATTGTGCAGAGAATTGTTAGTGTCTGCAGGAACCCCGTTTCATCAATCTAGCCTAGGGCTTGCCTCGTTCAAAGCCACCATTACTGAGATAATTGCACAACCAAAAGGAGTGAAAACTATATTAACACTGTGTATTCTATGACTGAAATTGACAAAAAGATGGTATCTAGGATGAGCCGCATCATGCCATGGGAGAACCTAGATGTCCATGAATGGTGTATGACGGGATGGATCTTTTCTTGCATGTTGGACAACAGGATTGTGTTGGAGCATATATGAATGCCTCGAGCAACATGTCCAGTCGTTGATTGATGACCCCCTGACCATGCACCTGTTCGTCTTGTCGCTAACGGATGTCGTAGTGGAGATCAAGATTCTCCTCTTCCAAATGATAGGTAGAGTGCGAGACCTCTTCTCCCTTATCCATTTCATCGTCTTCCATCGTAGCTCAATCCTTTCCTGCTTTTGTCAATTACCAACTAGGAGGGATTTCCTCCTCCACGATACAACTATTGTCCCCGTAGTAAGGCTTTCCCAACTTGAGAACTGGGGGGGAGAGAAGGTTGGTGGCGGTGGGGAGGCACACATATAAGGGTGGCACTATCACTTTCACTAAGCTCAGGCCAAGATTCAAGGCTAGAGGTGGGGCCTCCTTTTTCATAATGGTGAGGCTGACGTGTGAAGGTGGAGGAGGCACCTCTTCTTTCACAGTGCTATGGCTATAGTGTAGAGGCGATGGTGGAGAGTCCGTCCAGGAGGACGTGGTCTCCATTTTTGGCTCACACATGGATGTCTTAGTAATCCTGGTGGTGCTATGGGAACGACTGAAGTGAGCAATAAGAGCACGTTGAGAGGCAGTGAGTCCGGTGGCATGACTGAGGGAGTTTGTTTTTCTGGCACCCCTCTTGGGCTTCCCATGCTCTCAGGGCATGATGGGAGGAGTAGGGGTATGGAGGGGCTGAGAGGGGGCTATGGGGGGAAGATGGTGGTGATTTGAGTCCAGGAGGATGCACAAGGTGCTAGCAGTGATACCAGGAAGATCATGAGGGTCGAAGAGCTCTCTCGGATGAGAACACTAGGTGAAAACCAAATAGAAATGTATATCATGGCTCCCTTTAACACTTTGAGGAGATGGAGATTCCTCTCCCATCACCATTGATGGTCGACAAGACTTCTACAAGTAGTTGGTACCAGAATCCTTGCTTGATCGCCCATCTAAGAGCTCAACCAAGTGCACTAAATTAACTCTCTGCATGGTGTAAGCCATGGGAAGTTATTGTTGTGGGGGTGACGGCCTGGGATAATAAATCCCTCACCTAGTCCGATCCAATTGTCCCCCTCATCTTTCCATGTGGCACCCCATCACAATGTCGGTGGTCCCTTTGGACCAAGTCTTTGCAATGACTCCAGATAGTCGAGTTCTAGGCCCTCCTGGTATTTGTGAGGGTAATTTGTTTCTTGAGGTCCACTCCTGTGTTGGATAGTCAGTCTACCACTTTATTTGCATCACGTATCACGTGAGAGGTGATAATATTTAGAGAGGGTTTGAGGATTGATTGAAAGTTGTGGAGGGGACCCAACAAGCGCCAGTTGGGGGTGATCCTTTTCGGATTCCTTTCATTGAGTATTTTGGAAGCCAACTCAATTATGACTTTTGAGTCTCCTTCGATAACTAGGAAAGTGAGAATGTGGCCCTGAGCTGGTTTAAATCCTCTAATTAGACCCTATATTTCTGATGATTTTTTTGTGTCGAAGCCCAGATTTTCAGCTGTGATGCTATGGATACGGCCTTGGTTGTTCCTTATCACTGTTGTCACCCCAGAAGGGCCTGGATTTCCTTTAGAAGCTATGTCGAAGTTGATTTTGTGGAACCTTGATGGAGGGAGAGACCATATTGAGGGGTTGATGGTTAGGGAAGAGAAGGGGAGATGGGGAGGGGAAGTAGAGGATGAGAGCGTGAGCCCCAAGAGTTGAAGATCGAGGTCTCTCCAGGGTTAGTGGGGAGGTATTCTTTGGTCCAGGGATGGAGATGGAGGGTTTCTTGAAGGTGAGAGTGAATGGTATACCAGCTGTTGGCTGAGGAGGAGGGATGTGAGTGAAAGATTCTTTTGTTTATTTCTTTCTAGAGTTTCCAAAATAAGAAACCTAGTAGGAGTTGCCAGATTTTGTTCAGTAGTTGGATTTCGTACGGACCTGATCCCCAGTTTTTGATTGTGTATATTATGTTTCCTTTATCTGAATTTGATATTCTCAGGAGCTATGTGGTGTGCTCCCATATTTATTCACTAATGGTGCAGTTATTTAAGAGGTGATCCATAGTTTCTACCTGCTGATGATAGAGATGGAAAATCGAGGGGCCAATAAAGCCTCTTTTCTAGATATTGTCCCAGGTGAGGATGTTGTTTTGGAGAAGGAGCCAGAGGAACATTGATATTTTAGGCCAGAACTTGGATTTCCAGACTGCGGTCCAGATCAGGTCCTTTGGCAGAGATTGGAAACCTTCCTGTAGAGTGTATCCTTCTTTGAGAGTGAAGTTTCCATGAGGTGAGTTCCCCCAGTGTAGAATGTAGGGATCATTTCTTGTACAAATTCTTTGTGGCAAGATTGCTTGTGTCAAATTTTGCAGGTTGCAGTTCTCTTCTACCTGTAAATCCTAATGCATGGATTTCCAAGTTCTCCAGGGATATTTTTTTGGGGTGGGAACCCACATGTTGGCTACCTTAGAAGTGGTAAGATTTTGTATCTGATTTTCATAGTGCAACAGATTTTATTCTGACTGGAGGGATGGAAGTTGTTGCTAGGAGTTAGTATAGAACAAGTAATTTAGACCATTGCGGATTTCCCAGAAGGCATGTTCCTAGATAAGTGGTCTATTCCTCCACACCACGTTACAGATGTTAGGGCCTTGTATTTTGTCCTGCATCCTAATCCAGTGATCTTGTTGAGTATCTGGAGCGTATTTGTGATTCTAGAGCTTGGCCCAGATTTTTGTGGGGGTTTTGATCTATCTCCACCAGATTTTATCTCCCATTGTGTTGTTGAGTTTTCCAGGGTTAGAAATTCCTAGGCCCCCTAGATATTTTGGTTTACAGACTTTGTCCTAGCTAACTAGAGCCCATTTCTTTTCTAGGTTGTGACCATGCCAGAGGAAGTTCCTCTGTAGATTCCAAATTTTCTTCATTACAGATTGGGGGGAGGCTAGATCTAAAAAGAGGTAGGCAAGAATGGCTTGGAGAATGGATTTTATAAGGGTGGTTATTACTAGGAGGTTGAGGGAGAAAAAGGTCCAAGTGCTGAGACGGTTAGAAATGGAGAGCAGGAGGGGATCCTAGGAGAGGTTGCGAGTTGCCGAGTCTGAAAGTGGAAGGCCTAGGTATTGAGTTGGTAGGGTGAAAACATGCTAGATAATATCTGGGAGATATTTTGTTGGATGGCCTCTGGTGTGTTGAAGAAGAACAACTACGATTTATCCAAGTTGAAGGAAGTGGGGGTGTTCATGAGCATTGTGTCATCTAGAAATTGACAATGTGAGGCCACAAGTTGAACCCCATGGAGAGGGAGTCCTTCCAGGGATCTGTTTTCAATGGAGGATTTTATGTAGCATCCCAGGCCCTCTGCCATTATTACAAAGATGAAGGGGTAAAGAGGGTCTCCTTGCCCGATTCCCCAAGAGGGAGAGAAGGGTTGGGAGGGGGTTCCATTGACCAGTATTGAGAAGAAGGTTGAGGTGAGGAGGTTCATGATCCAGTCTATCTAGTTGGTACTAAAAAAGAAGGTTGTTAAGACAACTCTTATGTATTTCCAACATAGTTTATCAAAATATTTGGAGAAATCAAGATTTAGAAGAATATATGAAGTGTGTTTGCTTTTAAGCAAGTGGATGATTTCGTGAACCAGAATGATTCTATCCATGATTTGACTTCCTTCAATGTAACCCAAATTCTCCTTTTAGATGATGAAGGGGAGGATTGTATTGAGTCTTAGAGCTATGACTTTGGAGATTATTTTGTAGATCACATTGCAAAGCGCTATGGATATGAAATTCTTCAGATTGGTGACCCTCTCATATTTGGGTATAAGGGTGAGGAAGGTGGCATTGAGGGCTGGGAGGAACTTGCCAGAGCTATGAGATTATTCAACAAGTTTCCAGACTTCTTCCCTTAACATTGGCCAATAAGAGTTGAAGAAGTTTGTTGTGAAGATGTCTAGACCTAGAGCCTTGCTTGTGGGTAGCTCTTGTATGGCCTGATTGACTTCATCCTTTCTTTTGGGAGTCACGAGGGCCTCGTTTTGTTCTTGCGTAATGAATGTATGGATGTTAGTTTTCACTCTTTTGATTTCCTCATAGCAATCCCCTCGGGGCTCTGAGATGATATCATTGTAGTATCCAATGAGCTCCTGCGTGATGTCCTAGTGGGAAAGCAAGGTGTTGCCCTGAGAATTTTCTATCTTTGTTATGTAGTCGATAAAGCGCATGTGAATCATGGAGTGGTGAAATAATTTTGTGTTTTTTCCCCTTTTTTTAAGCCATTAGATCCTGGATTTCTGCCTCCAAATAATTTCTTCGTGTTTAAGCCTTTCTTCTAGTTGTTGCTTGATATGTTGATCCTCTTGTTGTTGAGTTGAGGTGTAATTGGTTTGAATATCTAGTATCTGTAGGGCTTCGAGTTTATATTCTAGAATTTTTCTTTCTTGGAAGATGTTTCTGAAGACTTCTTTGTTCCACTTTCGCACTTATTGCTTGAAGTATTTAATCTTCTGCTGAAAGAAATACATTTTGGTTTCCTTCTAGATTTCAGCTATGTTCCACCAATGACGAGCCATTTCTTGGAAATCCGAATGGGAATGCCAAAAAATTTAAAATATAAAGGGTTTAGGCTTCGGGGTGGTCGTAGTGTCAACCCAAAGATGAATCGACCAATGGTCCAAGATTGCTTTGGGGAGGATGTTGGACTCTATTAGGGGGCCTTCCAAGAGAAGGGTTTCCAAGAGAAGAAATTGATCTATCCTAGAAGTGATTTGTTGGGGCCCCGATCACTTGTTAGTCCAGGTGAAGGTGCCATTTCCTTTTTCAATATTTACCAGTTTCTATTGATCTAAGAGCTCCTGGAATTTTATGTTGTCTTGTTCCAATCTCTTCTTCCCACCTCTTTTTTCCTCCATAGTGAGGATCATGTTGAAGTCTCCCCCAATAATCCACCTCTAGTTTTCGACTATGGAGTTGATATAGGCTATGTTCTGAAGAAAAAGGTCTTTGTCCTGGAGGTTCTGTGGTCCATAGGAATTAGTGATCAACCCATCTTTGTTAGAACCTATGGCCCGATAGTGGGTTGTGAGAGTTCCTGAAGTGGGAAAACCTTGGTCTAGAATGACCATATCTGGGTTCCAGAGGATAGCCAGGCCACCTACAGTGCCTCTCGAGTCTGTATGGTATGTGTTTCAAGTGTGCCAACATATTTTGAGTATTTCTTCCATGGAATTCCCTGCGCATTTGGTTTCCTAGAGAAGGAGGATGTTCGGGTCTTCCATTTTGATACAGTTTCAGAGAATCCTTTGCTTGGATATTCCATTTAGGCCTCTGATGTTCCAAGTGATTACCTTCATGGTTAACAGTTTGATGGGTGGGAAAAGGAGCTCTCTGAGAGATTGTGTATCTATCCTGAGTTGATCATGTAGTTACCAGCTTCCTTTATGAGCTACTGCACCATTTTTCTGCCTCGTCTTTTGTTCTCCTTTGGGTTTCTTATCTTGTCTGAGTTTGGATATCCTCCGATGCCTAGTCGTATGGTGGCCCCTGCTAATGAGTCCAAAAAGACCTGGTTTAATTTTCTCAGCTGATCTTCCGATAAGGTTTGCAAGTCTTTTTTGTTGAGTGCTTCTTCAAGTCTGTCTAGGTCTATTCCTTCTAGGTCATGTTCATCCATTTCCATGACTGTGTATTCTAACGTTTTTGGTTCTTTTATTGAGTCTGGGAAGATCTGTGGATCACCTGTGATCCCCGGGGTCGGGTGCTCCTTTGGTTGCTAGTTTTCCCTGTTATTGTTTCCTTCTAGCCCCATCACCTTATGAGGGTTTTCCACATATTCTGCCTCTGGGAGTTTGATTACAGCTTAGAAGGAGTAGGTCTTGGGATTTTTCCTATCATTGTTGGTAGCTAGCTTCTTCTGCATTTGCCTCCTGCGATTCTACACCTAAGTGAATCCATCCTTTGGTTTTCCTTCCTTTGTTGTCTTGGGGGGGGGTGGGGGTGGGGCATTTAGAGGGTAGTATCTGAAGAGATGTTTGTGCTGATGACACTTTCAGCACCTGAATGGTATGTTTTCATAGTCTATGGTTTGAGCCCATTCCTTATCCTGGTATTCTAGGGTAACCGTCCTTGGGAGGGCTTTGGATATGTCCATGTAGACACATATTCTGGCATATGAGGTGTATTTCCTTTTCTTGGTAGCTTTTGAAGACTTCACATGATTTCCTATAGTGTTGCGGATTCCTCATAAAATTTCTTCTAACCAAAACTCATGAGGCAAATAATAAAGGCGGATCCATACCAGGGCATAGGCAAAGTTTTCCTTTTCTAGGTAGAACAGTTCAGTCCAGAAGCGCAAATAGAGTCTCGTCGATTTGTAGAAATAGGGTCCTCCTTCGAAGACATGGTCTTTGTCCTCCAAGTTGTAGAATATGACTATGAAGAACCCTTTGGAGCTCCGTTGGAGTTCGTAATCCCCCTTGGGGTTCCACCAGGCTTTGATCCATCGATCTAGGCCTCTTTCCAAGGTCTAGAGGTCTAAGAACATACCTATGAGGGCGTGGTCTCTCATGAAATGAGTTTTTTCACCTATTATGTTGCTCTTTATGACGTATTGGGGCACAATAGTGTCTTGCAGGATGCATTTTCCTGGTATCCAAGCCCGAGCTTCTTTTAGATGTGAGGTCTCTGCATCCATGTTCATGCTTGTTCTTCCATGTGTTTCTTCCTGTAGGTATCGTTCTCACAAGTACAGAGGTGATTCAAAGGACATCCAGCGTGCACAAACATTCTCGGGGTCCTTTGTTGCAATATTGCGATATGATGGGGCTTTCTCCCCCCCTTCTGCATTCGTTCTGCTAATCCAGTCAGAAATCCTATGCAGAATGTGGTAGGTGCATTCAGAGGTGGTTGGAAGATGAAGGGGAGGGGTTATGCTGAAGCATGAAACCCTAATCGCAGATCTCTCTTCTTTACAATTTACATGAGAATGTGGATAAAGTTAATTACCCAATGGATGCTAAATTAAATTGTCACCTCTAAAGAACATGGTGGAAGAAAGTGGGTCCAAGGCCTCCTCCTTAGGATGTTCCTTTTTCTTCCAAAATGTGTGGTGAATCCCCTCTCTTATAGATATACGAAGCCTGGATGATGCAAAAATTATATCATGAGAAAGTTGGTAGCATGTACTTACATGTGGATGGATAGATGTAAAATTAAAATACCTATCTCTCTTCTTATAAGAAAATATTGGTTAAACCCATTGACACACTCATAATATCATAATAATTTATTGACCATGTCAAGTTAAAAAAAAACTTTTAGGATTTTAATAAATCCACTTTTGGGTATTTTATTTTTCTACAAACTTCAAAGCAAAATCATTAAAATTGGAGGTTCTACATGCCCTTGCATATTTTGGGGATGATTTCTAGAAGTGAAACCCACTTAGGTAAAAAGTGTGTTGGTTTTTTTTTACTATTATATTTTTCCAAGTGTTTCCTAAGGTATGATGAAGATGGAATGTGGTGGCAAGAGTGATGCACATGTTGATGGTGTATTCTAGTAATCTCATGAACATAGTATTAGTGAGCAATTTTGGGGTGATAACACTTATCCCAAGGTCTTCATTCCAATCTCCATGATCATATAAATTTACATCATGAAAATAAATGATATAATTTCAAGAATGATAGGAACCATAGGATTACTAGTTATTATGAAAACTCTAAATGGAGGTGAGGGGACCCACCAATAATGAAGATGGACCCAAAGGTACATAGTTCATATGTAAAGTGCCAATAAATGAGCTTATGTCAAACAATTGTAGAGTCAATCAATCATGGGTTAATTCTGTGAAATTGTTATAATTCATGAGTGAACTTGTCATTGATGTCTACAAGTCCCAAGGTACTATCAAGATTTCTAAACCTAGTTCATAGATTATGATTTGGCATAGATAGGAAGAGATCCATAGAAGGAGTAAATAATTGTATCTGACATCAATCAACATTAAACAAGAAATAAGATTTTTTCATGAATAAAGGAACCACCGAGTACATAATTTAGGGATGGTCGATATGAATTGTCCACAATATTTGTAGAATGGTCGATTAAAGATCATACTTCCCTTAAACACATGGAATGACATGATGATTAATTTGGTAACATTGATGTTAACAAGACCAATTATGTGAAGAAATAATGTTGGAGGCACTGAAATATTCTATATAATGACTAGAAGAATAACCAATCATAGGCGTAACTAGCTCAAAATTATGGTATACCTCCCAAGGTTATAGAAAATGCCTACTATAATAAAATGACATAAAAGGTCCCATGTTCAAGGATGAAAACACTGAAAAATACCACTCAATCTAAATCAAACAAAGATCAAAATTATTTTCCCTTATTTGTATAATTTTTATTTTTTACTTGTTCATGTTTTAGAAACCATGAAAGAGATAATAGTATGCTACAATGGAAAAAACATGTGTCTCAATGGAATGAAACTATATTCCAAGAACATGGAATATACCCATGCAAATCAAATCCAAAAAATAGGTTGGGAAAGTTATGTCCACTAACAAATGTGTCTTCTCCAATGATACATGTCACAAAATAGAGTAAATATATGCAAATTGATAAGGTCATAAGTGACTACAATGGAAATAAGCACAATGAAGTGAATTTAATAATAGAAAAATACACATATATTCATGTTGCAACAAGTGAGTCCAGTCATAAAGGAACAAAAAATAATAAGAACCCCTTCAGCACATGTCCAGAAAAAGATAAGAGAGAAGCATGGAGTCCCAAATATTAGGTCATGGTGGGGATAAATATGGACAACCATGGTTATGAAAATAATTCATCATGCGTTCCAAATGGAAAAGGGAATGCTAATTACGGTAATCCATGCAAGGTAGGGACTACCAAACAAGTTACGACCCACAAAAGATAAGAGAAGGAAATCACACAACTCGATGGGATTGAACCTAAGGAAAAATGTTAATGAAAATGATGGTTAATCATGAAATATCAAAATGCAAGGAAAAACCTATTTTTGTATGCTATACAAAAACATTTAACTTTGATTTCATTGAAGATCCCCATAAGAAAAGGCCAAAAATATGTTCTTCTTGTCCTATAATAATAAACACTAGTCTAGAAGATAAAAAATATCATAAAAATATCATAAGACACTTTTAAAGCACAAAATAGAAGATATGATGGGATTTGTTTCGACGAGGGTGAAAAAAAATCATTTCAAACCCAAAAAGGTAAAAATTAGACCCACATATGGGAAAATGAGCTCATTTTTAACATTTTATCTTGCCAAAACTTACCTTTGGTGAAAAATATTTTTTCACTCAATTAAATCTAGGGTAGATGGGCTTTCACAATGCAACATATTAGATATCATTTTTTGGATCAACTATGTAGTGTAAGTAATTAGTATATGACCCATATCCATGAGTATTAGTCACAACTAACCAATAATTCTCATGTTTGAATAGTCCACTTAACACTCATTGCATTGGGTGATGCTCAATGAGTGCAAAGTGGACTATTCAAATTATGAGAATTATTGGTTAGTTGCGACTAATACTCATGGATATGGATCATAGATTAATGATTTACACTATGCAGTTAGTGACTAATTATTTGTTATGATATCATAATTATAACAAAGGTCCTTGAGTTGGTGTTCTGCCATTTCATCCTTGGTTAATTTTTGGATCTTAACAGGAGTTGAAGGAAGGGTAGGTTTCGTAGGTCGAGTGCAAGGAAAAAATGAAGATTTGTGGGTATGAGAATAGAAAATATCTTGGGATTCCTTATCATGTTGAGTAGCTGCCAACTAAGTATGAGTGTGATCCATGAGGACCATTGCCCGAATTTCCTCTTTGAGGCCACTCATAAAACATTCCCGGAAGAAGGCAGAAAACATGCCCTACGTTCTGAAAGCCAAGTGTTCAAACGAAAATATGAAGTCTTCCACTTTTTCATATTGTTTCAACTTGGTCAAATGACCAAGATAGTGGGTGTAAGTGTCAAAGTGATCATATAGCTCTGCCTCAAACTGAGTCCAAGAAACATACCTCTCACGAGTATTTCTACATCATTGTCGCCATTCCAAATGTTCTAGATCCAAATAGAGAACACCGTAACGAAGTTTACCTGGATCATCAGTAATTCCATGCAAGGAGAAATAATGTTTCATTTGAATGACCCAACCAATGGGATCAGATCCGTCAATTTTTTTCAGATCAACTCGGGGAAGACGAGGTTCATGAGGAAGGGAACTAAAATGAAGGGCCATATTATCGGAAGAGTTCTCACCTTTAGAGTCGGATGGTTTTTCAAGTGGGGGAGAGCTAAGGGTATATTTCAACCACTGGGTGAGTGAGGAAAAATCACCCTTAACCTCTACCAATTCACCTATAACTTTGGCCTCAAAGGTGTCCAAGTGAAAATTATTGGAAGCCATTTCACAGGTCAGACTTTGGATGTCTACATTGTGCTATTTATATTCATCTTGAAGGTGAATAAATTCTTGGTTGCGATTGGTGGACATGGGTGAAGGACAAGAATGGAAGAGGGGAAGTGGGAACATAGAAAAAGAGTGAAAAATGATATATATGAATATGTTCAATGGGAGAAAGGAATGCAATGTGATAAGTGTCAAATAAGTGTTTCGGGAAGGGGTTGAGTCCACAAGAAAATGATAGGTGCTATTGCAATCAGGATAGTTCTCAAATAATGGGGCGGGAAGATCCCAAATTATTTTTTTCTTAATCCTGTGGAGTTATACTTTGATATGAATAATACTTTAGTGACAAAATGACCAAATTCTTATCAAAAACAAATATGTAGGAATTTCTCAACTAGAATGCAAGAGGCACAGTTGCACAACAATAGATATTGCTTGTTTTGTTTTTGTTTTCATCCCAAAGGTTAGGGTATTCAGGGTTTCTATAAACAAGGGTTTTCCCTATCCTATATATCTTTTATATACGTGTGGGGTCCAATAGTAGTACTCAGAACGATATCTCATGGAACCAACTAAGGAGGCTAAATTGTTCCCTTATCCATATTGCCCGACTAACTAGATACTAGAGAGTATTTTCCCAAGTGTTTTTCTCGTTGGCTTCAGGGTATCTAGGACAAATATGTATACATGTGTTTTCTTATGTGCTACCATCTGAAGTGGTACCAACAGGGTTTACAAGGGTGGCCAACAATGTGCCCTTAAATACCACTTATAGTTCCTACATGTATGCTCCCTTGATATCGGCTTTATTCTCTAAATGATAGAGATTTGCAGATCTAAGAAGTCAGAATACATCTCTACCCAACAAAATTATTCTCCCACGGTTTCTGCCAAGAAAGGTGCTTTGATACCACTTGTTAGGTACCATATCTATTATAATAGAATAAGAACAAATATTCCAGTGAATAACAGTGGATTCAACAACATAAAATAAATATATTATAGAGAATAACAACAAAACAACAGAGAGATGGATTCCACAACACCCAAATAATATTTTTACTTATAATAACCAATGTTCACTTTCCTCTTTGATGGGGAAACCTTCATCAGAGTAGAGCTCTATTACAATAATTCTCTAGACTAGTTCTTTTCATACCCTCTACTCTTATTTATACTAATGATATCCTCTAAATAACATTCTATAGGAAGATATTTCTAGAAGTAGAAGATTCTATTAGTTTTTCTTACATTGACTTGTTCATATTTATTAAATAAGCCTTATTAACTAGTCTCAACCTTTATTACATGGAAATATATTATTCTACCTACATGAGAAGTTAGGTCCCTAAAAAAATTCTTAAATTAGGCCACAAGAGATATCAGGGGAGGTGTATTATTTTAGACAATCTTCAAAGATCCCATAATTCTTGGGTTACCTCCCCCATGATAAGGAGATGGCTATTTTATTTATCACCATAGGTATTCATATTTGTTGGGACAAAAAAGTTAAAATGATAAATGGTTTGACAATTTTTTTGGAGTCTTGCTAGGACATGATATCATGGAGATGCTTGTAGGGGAATTTGATATTTTACATCACTTGAAAGTGGTTTTCAAACATTTTCCTCAACCATCATATGAGAGATAGACTAACCTTGATGAAATGGTTATAAATGTGAAAAATATTGATTATCCCTTAGAAAATTCATGGCATTATATGTGTCAATGTGTCAAGATTTCTCTAGGGAGACATGGGGAATCAAGTAGTGTTACACTTACCCAATAAGATTTAGTTGCTAAAAGAATTTCTTTAGCCAGAATATTTCCACTCATAAGAATTGTATTAATGAAGGTAATGGATTTATGAAAATCAAGAAGTATCTTTTAAGAATAGCATGAGGATAAAAGAAAGATAATTTTCATTTTGTAGGGATCGACACTTTGGAAAATTTAAGAGTTTCTTACAACTAGAGATTTTTTATCACCATCCTTAGGCACAAACAGATAATTAAGAGTACATGCTTCATGACATTCATCATATGCATTATGTTTCAGTTTGTTATTCCTCTTTTTTTGCATGTTCTCTTATAAAATCCACCCCTCTCATTTTGGCTTCTGGTATCATATATCCATTAATAAAATCTCAAGCAACAAGTTATATGAAATTTGTAGTGTTTATATTGTGTTGTATTCTTATGATATTGAATTGATTTCCTCTTAGAAATGACAACTTCTTATCATTTCTTCATATGTTTAATGATATGTAGAGGGGACCTCCATGAATTTGAATATTTGAATATGTTTAATTGGTTGATGCATGTTTTAATGATATGTTGTATGTGTTAGAACTATTGAATTCTTAATTGCTCACGGGGTTATTCTATTTCCATAAGAGATAATACTCATTTTTTGTGATGCCTTATACTCTTATCATGTTTTTCTTCTAATTCCGCATTTCCCCACTCCTAAAACTATTTTTTTTGAAACACTCATGGAAAAATTCCTCCTAGAGCTAAAAGTTTTAAATATCTCGACTAGGATTATTTGTGGGATGAGATTTTTATAAGAGAGAGAGAGAGAGAGAGAGAGAGAGAGAGATTTACCCAATTTTGCATAATTTTATTTGTGTGTCAGTGTGGATTTAAGGCTTACCCTGACTCTTATCCCCAGGGTGCCTTGACATTGTTCCATTGATATCCTAAACATCCTGAGGGATAACATATGAAATGGTGTTATTGTGAGGGAATGAAATTTGAAGATATATTCGACTAGGGTATGACATTATTATCTTTGATTCTTGATTGTGAACACATCTTGGAAATTTGATGATTAGTATTTCACTAGGGAATTCATAGAAGGAATATTTCGAATCTAACAAAAGATACAATATAAGAAATTTGGATTGTAAGAAAACTCCAGTATACTCATATCTAGAAAATCTTGTGACCTAGAGAAATATTAAAAGAATGCCAAATCTCTTCAACTTTAGGTAATGTTATTATAGAAACATCTCCTTCTATTGTTCATAGACATAGCCAATATTTAAATCTAATCAATATACTTGTTGATTCAAATGTTTCTTCAAATATTCCCCTATAACCCTTAAAAGATCTACAAAATTCACCCATAGAGTTCTGTCAAGAAGCAAGTTCTTCCCTTAGACCATTCTTGAAAATAATTTTTAACCCTTCATCCTTTGAATACCATAACGAAATTATAAAAAATATTATGGCCAACTTAGGTGGAGGAAGAGTGGGTGGAAAGAAACCTCCCCCACCACATTTATACAATAACATGTGCTTGCAAGAGATAGATGTTTCATACACCCCGTCTTGTTTTAAACTTCATCCCGAAGTTGTATAGTATATAAAATTCAATAATAAAAGTATCTGACAAGATCTATATCTCTAATCTATCAAGTAAGTAAGGAAATTATTGACGCATATCATATGTGTCCTCCCATGTAGCAGAGTGAGGATTTTAATTGTCCCACTGCACCTTGACCTGATCGATTGTTCAACGCCATAGATGTCGAATGTGATGGTACATAATTCATATTTTCTCCACCGTGAGTGCACCCTTGTCCGACACCTGCAAATAACTCATGCCAATCACAAGTGTAGGATCACTAACATAATGTCTCAAAACATATACATGAAAAACATCGTGAATATGCCTAAAAGAATCAGGAAAGGCTAGTTGATAGGCCACATATCGTTTCTTTTCCACAACTTCAAAAGGTCCCACAAACCTATGAGAGAGTTTATCACCCTTTCCAAAATTTATCAAACTTTTTTACAATTTCACCTGCAAAAAAAATTTAGTCGCCAGCTTCATAATTGCGGTCAACGCGATGCACATCAGCATAACTCTTTTGTTGATCTTGCACTTCTTTAATCCTTTGTCTTATCATTTTCATTTTTTCTTCAATTTCTTGTATGTCTTATTGTCCTACTAGAACCCTATCCTCAAGTCGATCACAGTTCAATGGCGTCCTACATGGTCTCCCATAAAGAAACTCAAACAACACCATATCAATGGTTCTTTGATAGTTGTAGTTGTATGAAATATCTACCAGGGGAAAGAAATATTCCCAATGGGTTTTTTGGTCCATCACATGCATACGCAACATATCTTCCAAAATTTGGTTCATTCTTTTTTCTGCCCATCTATCTCATGGTGATATGTTGTACGAAATTTTAGTTGTGTCCCCAAATCCTCTTGGAAACTAGTCTAAAAATTTCATGTAAACATTGATATTCTATCGGATATGATCCTTTTTGGCATGCCATGTAATCTTACAATATCACTCATTAAAAATCTAGCTATGTATGGCTCCTGATATGTCGTACGCACTGGAATAAAATGTGCACTCTTCGTCAGGGTAAACTACCACTAAAATCAAGTCATGTCTCCTTGTCGCTAGTGGAAATCCAACAATAAAGTCCATCTAATTGAACTCCCATTTTGATTATGGAATAGCATGTGTCTATATTAAACCTATCAAATTTCTATGCTCAACTTTCACTTGTTGGCATTCCATACATCTCTTTACATAGATAACTATGTCTCATTTCATTCCTTTCCATAAGAATAAAGGCTTAAGGTCTGCCCTCATCATCGTGACTCCTGGATGAGACATGTACATTGATCTATGAGATTCTCTTAAGATCAAACTTCTCAATTGTTCGTTAGGAGGTACATAAATCCGGTTATTATACCTTATCAATACGTCATTGTCCAATGTATAACCTTCAAACTTTGGTACCAACATGGTGTCTTGTCCAATATTTTCCTTAACCTCTTTATACCAATCATCGTCGAACTGTATAGTTAGAATCTTTTCTTGAAGATTCGTCTGAAGAGGTATCACTAAGAATATGCATGGTCTCTAACTCAACACATATGCCACTCTTTTCACTTCCTTTTATGTAAGTAATATCAAAATTGTATTCGCTAAGTAATTTTAAGCAACACCTCTACCGTGCATCCAGGTCACTCTACGTAAATATGTGTTGAAATCCACAATGATCTGTATATAACTCGAATTTTCATCCAATCAGATAGTGTCTCCATACTCTCAAGGCATACACAATGGACAATAACTCCAAAGCATGCATTGTGTAGTTCTCCTCATGCTTTCTTAATTTCATTGAGATGGAAGCAATCACTTGACCATATTGCATCAATACTCCACTTGAACCTTCCTTGGATGTGTCTGTGCATACCAAGAAATCTTGTTCCATGTCGGGGGCTTTTAGTATCAATTTTTTCGTCAATATCTCCTTGATCCTTTGAAATGCTTCCACGCATTTCTCGGTCCATAAAAATTTCTTTTTTTTCTTATTTAATTCCATGATCATATTTTCTATCTTTGAAAAAACTTCGATGAACTGTCACTAATATCCTGCTAGACCCATAAAGTTGCATACTTCTGGTCTATTTTTCAGCCCAAGCCATTCCGTAGTATCCTCTACCTTCGTTGGATCCACAATGATGCCTTCTTCATATATAACATGCCCTACGTAATGAATCCTTGATTGGTAAAAATAACTTTTCGACACTTTCCTGTATAATTTGTTTTCCTGTAAACACTATAGTACCAATCTTAAATGTTCATCATGTTCTTCTGTCATCTGATAATATATTAGTATTTCATCAATGAATACTTGAACAAACTTGTCCAAGTATTCACAGAACACCCCATTCATCCAACTCATGAACACCAACAAGTCATTTCTTAGTCCAAACAGTAAAATCATAAACTCATAATATCTGGACCTCATCTTGAATGCAGCCTTAGGAATATATTCCTCTTTAATTCATAACTAGTGATACCCTGATCTCAAGTTTATCTTGGAAAACACCATCGCGCCTTTCATTTGATAAAACAAATCATCTGTTCTTGGAAATGAATATTAGTTCTTGATCATCTCCTTATTCAATTCACTGTAGTCAATACAAAGTCTACACGACCCATCCTTATTTCTTATGAAAATAGCAGGTGCACCCCAAGGTGACACCCTTGGAAGTATAAGTCCCAAGTCCAACAACTCCTTCAATTTCATTTTCAACTACTGTAAATCAGGTGTTGACATCCTATAAGGCGTTCTTTCTATTAGTTCAGTTCCAAGTTTTAGGTTGATGGTAAACTCCAATTCTCTTTCAGGCGACAAACCTAGTAACTCTCTTGGAAACACTTCAGCAAACTCTCGTACTACTGGGAGGTTTTCTAATCCTTTCGCCTGACCCCTTTCATTTAGCGTTAATATTTCATATAACTTACATTCTTTGAGCATGCTCTTCTATAGTTGTAAAGAAGAAATGAACCTTAGGGACACTCCCTAGTTTTTCCTATAATCACTCTTCAATGTCCTACATCATCAGTCAAACTTCACTGTTTCATTTTATAGTTGAGTATCGCATCATGCGATTCCAACAAATTCATACTGATCACGTCGTTCATAATATCCTAATATAGTGACATATAGGTTGGCCTTTGTTAAAAAACCTCCCAAGTTAATGCGATAGTCTGTAACCCTTCCTCCAACCTTTTGTTTGGCACTCGAAGCCATTTCTACATATATAAACTTGTCCTACTCGACTGCCTTTACCTTAATTATTTTTAGCGTTGCACCCAAAATTAAGATCTCTATAGAATTTGGATCTATCAAAACCCTAAAATTTTGGTTGGCGATGGTACCTGACATCTCGATCATAGTGGACGAGTTCTAGGCCTAGAGGTTATTCACTGTGAAATGAATCCTATGGGCCTTTCACAAATCGTTAACTGTAGAGTGTCTTGTCGATATAGCCTCTCTTGCCTTCTAAATAAGACAATATCGCAGGTAATGTGGCTCTTCGCATGTATGACATAAGATCTTCGACCCAATACTCTTGGTCCCCGAAGTAGAAGTTGTTGGCCTACCAGCCTGAGATCTTGGTTTGTTCTACTGAACAAGACTAAATTGTTGTTGATGTGGGTGACATTGTTGATGATGCACTGGCCCTCTTTAGGGAGTCCTCTGTTGAGGAGTCAGTCATCATGGTGTTGTGAACGTGGATCCTCTAGACGTATCTTGATACCCTGATGTATGTATGGTTGGTGTCTTATGCTAGTGCAAACCTGATGTCGTATGTCCAGTTGGTCTTGTAGGAGTCATGACCTAACCCTCACTAGTCATATTTTCCTCAACTATGAGGGCCTTTTGGAGTGCATCGTGCAACATCTGAGGCATTAGGATCATCACCTTCTTCTGAATGTTGAAGTTAAGGCTGAACACAAATTTGTTTACCTTTATCTTCTTGGTGTTCAAATGTGGAGCATACCTAAGTAGCTCCATGAATCAAGCCTCATAATCTAGCACCTAATGACCACCCTGTGGCAAGGAGTTCAACTCATTGAGTTGGTGCTCAATGAATTCCTATGACAAATACCTCTCCTATAACTATTCCTCGAATAGTTCCCATGACACATCTTCGAAAACCATGTTTAGTTTATGTAGCAGCATCTTACAACATAGAAGAGCACTCCCTTTCAGCTAAAATAGCACCATGTGGACCTCCATGTTGGAGGTGTAGTCATGAAGTGCAAAGCACATCACCATGTTCTCCAGCACTGCCTCAGTGGCTAAGCCGTCCACAACACCCATGGACTCGAGAAACTTTACCTTATCAAGTTCTCTATGGATGCTACAAGTGACAAATGGAGAACGTTGTAATCCCTCATTGGGTACATTCAACCTGGCCTCATCTCTATCGAATTGGCTAATCAAGGCTTCTGACATCCTTTGAAAGGACCTCATCAACCCAACCACATCCCCCATTGCAACTTACTCCTGTTCAATGAATTATTCTTCTCCTTGGGGGTTATACCCCTCTGACGTGGATGCTACTGGAGGTGTTGCACCTTGTCCCCTAGCACCACGTCATCCACTTCCATAACGTCCTCTAACCATGATTACCTACATGGACGTATTCAAATTTTAATTAGAAATAATTTATTAATCAAGTTTTTAATACAGTGGATGATGTAATGATCTCAAGTCAAGAGGCTGAACCCGCTCTGATACTATATGTAGCGCCCCTCCATTACGACAACACTAGTGATGTACAAAAGGGAATTATTCCCCCCCTTTGTTTTTAGAAAATCAAAATTGTCACAACATAATTAATAACATCACAAATGACACGTCATCATAATTTCATAACGACACAATCAACGCATTAAAAAAATTAAAAATGACGCATGATCAACACATAAATAGAAGAGAGAAGCAATTCAACACATCATGATCAACTGAAAGAAATACTAATAAGCAATCAACCATGTCATTGAGTAATAAGGAACTACCCTCTGAACCTATCCTGCATGGTTAGGACCTCTAGGACACATAAGCAGTGTTGAAGCCCATGATTCATCTGATTGATTCTGACCATTTAAGGTCTCATGGATGGAGATTGTTCTAAGAACAAGGAAGTATCTATTCCCCCGTTAATCAATCACAATTTATAACTCCAGACTAGATTATCAACCATACATCAAAATTATTTTATGGCGCAAGAGTAATCGAATTACTTAATCAATCATACATCAACATAAATTTCATGGTGCAAGAGTAATCATCAATTGTATTTTCACGGCACAAGAGTAATCTAATTACATTATCAATCATACATACACATAAATTCCATGGTGCAAGAGTAACCTAATCAATTAATTAACCATCCATCAATACTATTTTGAGGCGCGCGAGTAATCTAATTACTTAATTAATCATGCATCAACATTAATTTCAAGATGCATGAGTAATCTAATCACTTAACACCATCCTGGTATTAATGACTAATTTAGGTGGGTCAATAAACTTCAACTTGAAACATAACCATCATAATCTAATTTATAGCCCATACTCAATTCCTTATATATCAAGGACAAAATTCACAACCCATACATCAATCCTTCATCCCTAGTACTATATTTTCCATTACTCTGCAATATAAAATAATTCTACCAACTTACTATAAACTTGATTCTTGTGGATCAACAAAATATAATCAGATTAATTAAATTACCCATTAAATCTCAAGATCCCAAAATTCTAATTAGTGAGAGCCATAACTAGAAACTTTCCCTCCTATCCATATATTTATTTTATATCCAATGATTGTATTAATGAAAGGTTTACTTATTTATAATAATTCTTCTTCATATTTAAAATATAACTAAAAGAATACAAATAGTCTCCCTTCAAAGGAATTATTATAATTTATTCCATACAATATTATGCTATCCAAACTTTAAAATATGTATGGATGAGTCAATGATCCTCTTAAAAAACCATAAGAAAGTCAAATGTTTTGTTTTAAAAAGTCAATATTATTTGAGTATCAATTAAAACTTTAACAAGATCATTTGAAGGATTTAAGGGTCTTTCATATCAATCTAAGAAAATTTAAGGAAGGTCATCACCTTAGAGATGTACAAGGATGCTAAACCCTAATTTAAATTAAGAAGAACAATCTATTAAGGCCATAGATATAAGAATTCATTCCTAACTTAATTTCAATTTTAAAAAATTTAAAGAAGTACAAAACCCTTTTTAAAACAAAAAGAGAACCCGAGGCTTTGTTCCTTGCATATCCATTTGACAAAGGGGTCTACAACCTATTGGAAAAAATTATAAGTAATCTCACCCCCTTCATATCTATATACAAAACTATACGAATGGATTAATAGCTTTAGGAAATCAAGACTATAATTGTTTCCTTTATTAGCTTCTTCCAACATCTTATACACCGAACAATGGTTTTCAACTTCCAAGTAAGAATTTGTAAATGTAGCATGCTAGTAGTTACTTATCTAAAGTAAGAAATTAAAAAAATTTCAATCGCAAAAGAAAAGGTGAGAAAACCAAGTAGATTCGAGGAAGGAAGTGAGCCATCACGGGGATCGATTGTCGACAGCCTCTTGGCGGATTTCACCATCCTTGCCCTCCTCAAAGCCATAAATATGGAAAGGTCCACAATATCATAAAAAATGGGTTATGTAGGTTGATGTCGCCCTCATAAATCTAAAAAAATGTTTGTATCCAAAGGAAAGGGATGGGAGAAGGGATTCCCTAGGAGTTCAAAATATTCAAGACATCTGAGAATTTCCTTTCAAGAGAAAGCGAAGGGGTAGTGAGTAAGATTCAAGTGAAATCTCAGCGCAAGATTCAAGTAACACACAGAGTGTCCTATGCAAAAATGTAGAGTAAGTTTAATAAATAAAAAAGCGTTGAGTAAGTCGAGGTAAAATCGCAGATCAGTTTCATGAAAATCGATGAGTGAATTCAATGCAAAAATGCAGAGTAAGATTTATGAATAATGATGAGTAAGTCCAGGTAAAATCGCAGTTCGGTTTCATGAAAATCGTTTAGTGACTTCAATGCAAAAAAGCAGAGTAAGATTTATGAAAAACATTCAGTAAGTCAAGGTACAATCACATATCGGTTTCATGAAAACCGCTGAGTGACTTCCATGCAAAAACGCAGAGTAAGATCAATGAAAAACGGTGAGTAAGTTGGGTGAAAAATCGCAGTGTAAATTCTGGATAAAATCGCAGTGTAAGTTTTGGGTAAAATGTAGAGTATGCTGGGTGATTTTTCCAATATACAATGGAATAAAACTAACAGAAGTTCCATCAATTGGATGAGTGGTAGGTTGCAAATGTAAATTATGCGATTAGAGGGCTCTTCGAAGGGTCAGATTCACTTGATACAAAGGATTATTACCATATTTCTTCTTTACGGTTGGTACAATCACTACGATAGTACAAAATTTAATAAGCAATGTGTCCTTAGTATGAATATGTTATTTATACAAACAATCACAATCATGTGACAAATTTCGCATAAGTCAGGAAACCGACATACATACATTCAAGTATCGTAACCGGATATAACACACCATTCTTCTCTTGAATAAAAATTACATGAGTCATTATATGACATTACCGCAACTATATAAAGTGATATATTAATCTAAATTGTTGATATGCAACCCATTAATGGTAGCGCCCAAGAGTTTTCACACCTTGTATAAACAAAACAAACTAGCTACCATTATTCATTTATGAAGTTGAAGTTGATAAAATTACCATAATTTCACCTTCCACACTATACGACCATCTATAAAACATACAAACGATAACAAAAATTATGATGCAATTTACAACAATTTCTAAACTATATATATGATCTAATCTTTTACAATATACAATTGTGAAATAAAAATAATGTATTCAATGACTTAGGGATCAAAGATGGTCTTCATAAAATGATGCCCCTTTCTATCTCTAGCATGCTAATTGTCAAGAATTCACCGGTACCTCCCAACCAATGCTAGGGCTACTTTTCTTCCCCCTTCTCCTCCAAGCCACAAAGGGGCCATGCACATAACCAGAAATTCAATAATTTAGAATGATTTCCCCCTTACACTTGTCATCCTCTCCCCAAGTTGCACAATTAAATACATATTATAATTTAATTAAAAGTCAAATTCTCTCACCCTTCCTAAAAGCACTCCTTAATTCGCTCCTTGTTGTTTCTTTTTTCCCCACATTCTCATTTAATTATTGATGCCTTACTAAGTCTGAGTTGAGTTAAAATAGAAGTCATATTCTAGTTAGACTAGTGTTAACTCGACTCTAGATACCATTCTATGCATACACCTATTCTTTTATGTTGTATTCCTTTCTTATCTTAAATTCCAAATTGGTATTTTCTACACACGTGTATTATATTAATTCTTTAGAATTATTCCATATTTTTTAATTTCCTAAATTAATATTCCTCATTCCTATTTTGATTTAGTTATTGATTTCATTTTAGGCTATTTACAAAACTTAGACTTAATTTATTTATTTTTGGAAAATGATTAGAATCCTATAGGGATTTATAATTAATAATTTACTCATGAATTCATTATTTTAAATCCGACAATGTCAAATTAATTTATTGTTTTCTAGGCCACCTAGATTTCATAACTCAAGTTTCCTTTTAAATTACATGACATGCCCTTCAGGATGCACTCTCGTGCTCCAAGAGTTCCACTCGCCTTTGACTAGTTTTGTTAGTTGTCCAACCCTTGGAGTCAACACTCCATTCAGGAGACCTTTTGAGAGACTAACGAATTCTAAGGAATAAGGACCCCGCCTTATTGCACACCCCTTAGAAGTCTTAATGAGAAAATGTCTTAGTGTTTCCTCATGACATCGTGGAACTATCGAACTAGGTAATCATTAACCTACAATTTGAGCCATGACGTCAATGTTAGTAGGCTGCGACAGGGACACTACCACACCTCTTCCTCAATATCTGGTCTATGTGCATGGTCCCTTTACTCTTTATGTGAGTCATATTAGCAAGAATTCATCAGAAGTCAACTCATTTACTCCTTATGTGAATCGGATTAGCAAGCATTCATCAGAAGTCACCAGCCCCTTTAGATACCCCCTTTATATATGGATAGTTGACAGTGTTTCGTTGATGATTGCAGATTCACATGAGTAAATGGGGCATGCATCCATCAACAAAACATTGTTAATGATCCATATATAAAATCATACTATAATTGATCATATGGAATATATGTATAAATGAAATACTCAAACAAATACAATCCACTCCCTGACTCAATCTAGATTCCATGGAGGTTCATTGATTCCCTCAACATCCACAATCCATCAAGTGTCCTGCACACTCAGGGAAACTCGTGAATAACATCTATCAATACACATATATCAAATAACATAAAATCATAATCCATCAACATCATCATAAGAATCCATAAGCGAAAGCAATAACCATGTACTATAACCAGATCACTTGTAGTCAAGTGTCCTCAAAGAATAAGTCAATAACATGTGCTCGCAAGACCAGGATGTTACATAAATTAATATTGAAACTAGTTTTAATTGATTACATAAAAGCATCAGTGTGAATTTCATATGAAACACATGGGTGACTATTAATATTAAATGTGTCGATGAGATTAATAATTAAAATACACCAAGAAACATCGATCTGTGATAATGCAATTATTGTTATTTTGTAATTCCATTATTTATCAAAACATTTACATATATCTTGTATTTTGATTAGTGAATTTGGAAATGATGTTCAGATTAATTTTTTATATCATCATATTTTCCATCTCTTCATTATAATATTTTGTCATCCATATATTTAATCAACAACGTAACATTTCACAAGGACATTGAACAACACAATAGAATAAATTAAAACATAGTTTATTATATGAATAAGAGGGTATTTGTCATCAAAAAAATGGGACACTTATCAATAATCCATTTTCTTTAAATTAGGACACTATGTCCATTACATTAGACAAAAAAATATTATTTTCACAGACAATTATTTAAAAAAATACAATTGCAACTTCCATTGATATCCAAATATATTGGTCATCATTCTTCACTAAAATTGTTCTTAGTGCTCTAGCTACTTTCATGCCTTGGGTTATTTCGTTGAATATTTGGTTGATTGTCTCGATTATTTTGTTCTTCTTGAAGTTACATCCACAAACATAAAAATAAACTGTAATGACTCTATCTAAATTGGTGAGAATAATGAAAATTGAAATAAATAATATACATGAATGTAAATTGAAAAGAGACATGCCCCCAAAGCAAGAAGTGACTCATGAATCATACACATATGTTTGAAATCAAATCTCATGCCTTGTATGAACAATTCTTCTGTTGTCTTAGTTGCATACTGTGTTTCATGAAAGTTTTATCCCCCATAATAAATCATAGATTTAATATAAAGTATTATTTTTGTTCATTAATTATAAAATTATGGAATTAAAAAAACATAGATTATAATTACAAATTCGACAATTAATTTTTGATATGTCAACATATACTCACAACCATTAATTAACCAAATGTCAAACAATTTTTTCGATGGCTCTTCTTTGTATGTTAGCACCTGTTTCAATAAATTCAAAGATGGATGTTGTAAAACAACTTTAATTAATATACAAGAAAAAAGCTTAAGTTGTTATAAGGAAATAAAAATTACTCACAAACTTTGTTATCAACCATTTTTTTCATTGTCATCCAGTTTTATGTGCAGAATGAGTTCCATTTTTTTTTTTTTCGTAAGAGAATATTTGAAAATTAATATTTAATGTATAATTAATTATTTGTACCTAATAGAAAAATTCATTGATTACATACATTTGAAGCACGTTGTTGTTGAGATAGTTCATCCTTCAATTCAATTATCCTTGTACACTTTTTTCGAAATTCATACTAGCATATTTCTGATATACGTTCGTTGGTCCTTTAGGATTTTGATAATTTTCCTAAAAAAATAACATGACAATAAACTATTTTTATATTGATATATGAAAACTAAATATCACAAAATTGATATATATATATATATTCTAAAAAAGTGTTTTTAGGAATATTACTTTTTGAATGATTTTTTTTGTTGTTGTATGTTTTTGTTGTTTCAAGTCTGACATATTTCATTGACCATTTCTCTAGAAACGCTTCCTGTAGTTTAAATATAACATGGTTCTTGGAATCATTGGATTTCTTTCTACATAGTGAGTGGAAAGTACAAATTTAAGTTTGTTACACTATATTCCTCATAGTTCTATAAAAACATTTTCCCCTTTGATTAATCTTCAACACCACTCCAAACGAGCTAAGGACCAATTCATCATCATTTACATATTTATATTAATTAATTTTGTTTTGTTATTATGAGATTTTGCTCGCTAGTTTTTGGTTCATGTATTACATTAAACATATGTGAATTAGTAGATTGTTTGAAACATGTCATGTCATATTCCTAATTATATTATTAATGAAAATTAAAAAAAATAAATCATATGGAATAGTATTTCTTCATTCACTCTAATTCATCCCTCTGCAATTTTTCCATCAAGCTCTTATGCTCTTCTGCACTTAGATCAGAAATAATGTTATTGAGCTTCCTGATTTTCTATCCCTGCATGACACACACTAACCAATACATATTATTTAAACTTACATATAGTTCAACGATATTAATTTTGTATAGAATTTACAAAGAACCTAACTTTTTTGTTTTTCTGGATGTGTCATCATTGTGTCGACCAAAACTTTTCTTAGTTGAACTCTTCTCACTCATATTTTTATCAATATACTATTGGACACACCGAATACACTGAGAGGGGGGGGTGAACAATGTAGGGATCTTTTTTTAAAACTTCCCTTTCACAAAATTCTTAGTTAGCAATCACAAATTTACTCATTACTTATTACTGTCATTCATAACTAGTCCAATGAAACTATACATCAACAACATATAAAAACAACACATATCATCAACAATTCATCATCACAAGGAACACAAGGAACACATGATGTATGTAAATGTTTCTTTCTATTACAGACTACAATCCTTGGGTTTTTCAACAACAATTGAATAGAGTACAACTCTACAAGAGAACCAACTCTATAATGGAAGACTCAGATTATACACTTAGCACGAACTGATATGAGGCAACAATCCTCAATAGATATCAATCTATCAATAGGTACATGACCTATCGGTAGCGTAGCACACGTATGTACATGCCATACCAGTAGTACAGCTCGCGTATGTACGCGAACAATCTATACTGCGACATGCATATCACTTCTAAGCTCTTAGAGTTTTCACTTCAAGATGAACTTAGACCCTCTTCACTCTTCAATCACATTCTCTTCTATCATTCATTATTCCATCTTATCAATAGCCAATCACAACACATCCAAACTCTCCAACAACTTACTCATGCTCCTCAACCAATGCATTATGAATGCTACTCAATCATGTATAAGAAATCAACATACTATAGCAATCATATCAGAAATGAATCATAAGAGTGTTGCTCACTCCATCAACCAACACAAACCACATCACAACAACCATACCAAGAATGTCTCAAGCATTCACCAAACAATAAGAAAGAGTATCCATCAAGACAATCATGTAACCATAAATTTTGAACCAATGGATAGATATGATGTATTTGAGCACTGTAGACCTTCATGAGAGGTTGATCTCATAATCTAGAGCCTCTACCTCTACATATTCTCAAGTTTCCATGGCTTTACCAACATGTACACACCCAAATACACCGCCATCCAACATATGTACGGACCCTAATACACTGGCAACCCACGTATAACTCAATATGTATGCACCCTAATACACTGTCATCATGTGTATGCCTAAAAAACTAGGGTTTTTGAGCTTCTAAAACCTTCATCGTCAAGATTTCAAACTTGTTGAAACTTTGATGCATCCATGATATCCTCCACACACTCTCTCTCAGAACAGATCTTCAATACATTCTCAAGAGATACAAACAAGAGATACATCAAAGATACATAAGAGATACACACCAAAGATGATCTACAAAATATACTCTCACAAGATACTCTTTCAATATGCATTAGCAAGAGACCTTTCCTATCTTATTTATACTTTCATCCTCTAGGTCAGTTAACCCACTTCTAGGTCACTTAACCCATTTCTAGGTCACTTGCTTTTTATAAATAGAAAGTTCTCCATTTCTTTATTATTTATAGGTCACTTAACCTATTTCTAGGTCACTCACTTTCCATAAATAGAAAGTTCTCCATTTCTTTATTATTTAAATATTCCTCCTTGATTTGTCACCAATTAAATGATAATTTCTTATTTTCAACCATTTTGACTTCTTTGAATTCTTGGGGCTTCAAGCTAGCATATGAGGGTCCTTCATCTTTGTAGGGCCATAACTCTCAAACCATGAGGAGTTATGTGACATTCCACATACCACCGAAAATGATATGAAAAACACTATCCATCTAGTATAGTTTCACCAACAAATTTATTGATCTTCATCTCATTATTCCCTATATAAGCATGGGTTCTCCAACCATACTTCTAGGATAACTTAATCATAAAGCATCTTCCCGTGAGGGCTTTCACCATAAGGGGACCACTTTAGAGTTTATCCATCTGTGCACCTTATCAACCATGATAAGAGAATAATGAGTCATCTATACATTTATCCAACAATGCATCAGATACCAATGAAACCACATTGATCCATCTTAATCTGTGCATCATATTAATGACATCATATAACATTAGTATGCTATTAAAATACATTTTCTATTTTACGTCAATCATCAATCAATCAACGATCAATGCTTTGGCATCAATCAATCACTTGAAATCAATCCATTGACATCGATTAATCAAACCATTGGCATCAATGACAACCTGATCCAACAATATCCCCCTTTGTCATTGATGGCAATACCAACATTGATGTTAATACCAATCATTGATGTCCACATGTAGACAATGGGTGCTCTACATCAATAGTCATCAATATGTGACTATCTCTCCACATCATCAATCACATCAATGTGACTATCTCTCCCACTTTGAAATCAATGGAAAAGGGGCCATTCTCCTTTTTGGGGTTGCTCCCCTTGCTTGACCTCTCCTTGGGGAAACTCCCCCTACCTGAATGCCTTCCTCTGAATAATATCTCCCCTTTTTAACAAGGGATGTCACTCTAATGTAATGCTGAAGATACATCACTCATGCTCCTTCTATGACTAACGCTCCCCCTGGAACTATGCCTCTATTATCTTTCTCCAAATATATGGTTCTTTCTTCCTAGAGTCATGGGAAGAAGAATGACTCCCCCTATGGGTATGCTTCCCACTATATTCTCTACAAAAATGAACAATATTCTACTACATGATGATCCTTGGACCTGTCCATGCATCAAAACTCGTGCCATACCATGAAACAAAATATATATCAACACTGAGATAAGCATGAATAAAACATCAACCAAGTACATAATGTACCAAAATGTGTGCTCACAATGCACAACACCCATATACAACAACCATGTACATCAACACCATACAATGTGCCATAAGATATCGTCAATGGAGTGTATCAACCATATGCTTCTACCAATATTCAAACCATGTACACCTACCAATATGTCGACCATGTGCATCTACCAATATGTCAAAACAAGTGTCATATGTCTCCATCATGAACCAAGTTCCATAACTATCAAAAGTGTCTCATGTACCATAGTATATACTAATCAAGTAATACAAATGATGTAATTTTAGCCAAGTACTCATCATCCAAACATATACCCTCTATGAGTGTATGCACGTCCACATGTATCACCATTTGTACCAAGAAATTACATCAACCATGCACCAATACCATACCAAGACGAACCTTCATACATGTAATCCAAATCCACCATGAAACATGTGTCAATCAACCTACTAGTAGGTGCCTTTACCAATTTACTAGAAGTGTACCTATCATGCATCAACTCATCAATGATGTACAACATGATCAACAATGCAACTCACATCAACTCACCTACTACATGTCCCAATATGTAGTCCAACCATATTCCAAATGCATCCACAAATATATCCAACAAGTTTACATACTAAAATATGTCAATGAAACTCAAATATGTACCATTCATGTACCCCAACAGATTAGCCTCAATCCTGTAGAGGAGAAAGAAGAGTAGGGTGAGTGTTTTACTAAGTACAAGCTCAGAATAAATTGGGCCATAGGATCTGAGCCAACAAGGGACGTTTGATAACTCGCATAATCGCATTTCGTGGATTCGCGAGTTGAAGGTTTAAAACCTTTGCATCAAGATTCCTGAGTGGCAAAGTCGTGAGAGAATCGTAGCCATCCATTTGAGGAGGATAGGTGGCAAATATCTAGGGATCTCACAAACATAGAGGTTCGTAAGGTGAGAGCCCAAAGATTGGGTGCTCCAAGTCGTGAGTGGAAAAATCACGAAGAGCTAGGACAGTCGTAGGATCTAGGTCAAGGGAGGATCGTTGGATCAGAGTCTCATTGCGCCTATCGTGCATTCGGAGGTTTGAAGGTGCAGAAGAATCTGACAGCATAGAGTGGACAGGTGGCATACTTGTCAACACGGAGGTCAAACCTTTGTTGACCATTTTGGGGTTTCATGAGTCAGAGAACCGAAAGCTTAGCATCAGGATTCATGAAGTCATGAAGTCCGAAACTCCAAAAAGGCAGGTAGTTCCGTTGTGGGACCCGTGCTAATGACATGTCAAAATTTCAGCATTTCGACATATCGGTGAATTGGAAGTCAAGACTCTTGTCCCAAAAGTCCGGAAGTCGCGAGTTGCGATAAGGAGTAGCGAGGAGTTCGGGATCTTGGCACTTCGGGTGTCGGGATACAAAGGAGGTAACGCTTTGGGAAGTTAAGTCACGAAGTTCCGAAGCTGGGGACGAGGGACATGCGGTAGAACTGCAAGGTGGGCCCATATGATAGATAGTCAGACACGTGTCACCTAGTGAAAGGAGTCAACACCCATTGATCTCTCGTGTCTCTGGGATTAGTGAGATAAGGGAAGGAGAGTTCCTTTACTTGCGAGGTCATGAGTAGCGAGAACGTGAGAGGGAAAGCTAACATCACTTCTCGGGGTTTCATGAAAGGAAGGTGCCAAGGTCAGACACCACAACTTGCGAAGTGGCAAGTAGCGAGAGGAGCTAGCATTAACCTTAGCTGGTGGTCACACATGGAGGGCGCTGATAGAGGGGAGCTATACCCATTTCATGATCTCGGGTATCGCGAGATTAGAAAAGAAGAGTCAGGAGCCTCGACTCATGAACTCGCAAGTTGTGAGTTGCGACAAATACCTTTGGAATTGGGCCTTGGTCACAGTGCTGTGGTCGTACGGAGAAGGGGAGATTGCGCCTAGTGTTGTTTGCACAGGGAAGCTATGAAAAAGGACTTGTGGATTGATAATTTGTGATTCCAGTAGGGAACATAAAGAGTCGATTCAGCTCGAGGGAGATAAAGAATGATCCTATGAGAAGATATCGGCCCAAGGGCCGATAGGTCTACGTCAAGTGGTATCAGAGATTGACTTCGTTTGTATACTTCAGACAAGGAAAGTGAGAAAGAATCTCAGCCATGCCACCGAGAAGAAGAGACAAACAAACACCTGATCCGCCATAGGATAGGGAGATGCCAAGAGAAAGGGGTAGGCAGGTGCCAAATCCAGCCCTGGAAAGAGATATACATGACCTATGCACCAGATTCATGGACATGGAAATAAAACAAAGGCACACAGTCGATGCTAGGGATCTTAGTGATTCTAAAAGTGACGATGAAGTTGGACATGAAGGAGAAGAAGTTGCAGCATAAGATGCAGCAAATGAACACCTAATTAGGGTTGTTGCAAGAATGGGTGCTAGAGTAAAAATGGATATTCTAGTTTATGAAGGAAACCTGGATGTTGAAGAGCTTCTAGACTGGATTAGAGATCTAGACACATATTTTGACTATGAAGATGTCGAGGAAGATAAAAAGATCAAACATGTTGTCACAAGATTGAAAGGACATGCAGGATTGTGGTGGGATGAGATACAAGCTGACAGATGCTGCAAGGGCAAGCAAAAGATCAAGAGTTGGGATAGGATGATCGCGAAGATGAAGGTAAAATTCATTCCCAACAATTACCAGATTACTCTGTTTCAAAGAATGCAAAATTTGAGACAGAAACTGATGTCAGTGAAGGAATACACTGAAGAATTCTACAGGCTGAACATCAGGGTAGGTCATCACGAAAGCGATGATGAAAAAGTTGTTAGGTACATGAATGGTCTACGATATGACATTCAGGATGAGATGAGCATGATGACCATCCAAATAGTGGAAGATGCTTATTAGATGGCTCTAAAGGCTGAAGAGAAGCTGAGCTAAAAACAAGGTCAAAGAGGTCGAGGCATAAGTCATCCCAGAGGCAAATCAGTTGCCCAGGATAGAAATCAGAAACCCAAGGAAGAGTGGAAGAAACCTCAAACTCAAAATGAGAGAGGTGCGAGCTCACAGAGATGGTAGCATATCGAACAGAGAGGTCAGTATGTTGATGGAAACATTTTTCCTTGTACCAGAGGTAGAGGAAGAGGAAGAGGTGGAGTGGTAAAATGATTCACATGCGGAAAGGTTGGACATAAATCTTATGAATGTCTAGATAAGAAGAAAGAAGGTGGTAAATCTCACATTGTCGAAGCATAGAGGTTGAATGTTGAGGCAGAGGATGCTAAAGGCGGAAGATCGATGATGATGCGAAAAGTTATCTTAACACTAGAGAAGGAGGTGGAGAGTTTGGTGCAAAGGAACAGTCTTTTTCAGACTGCTTGCAAAACCAAGGACAGGGTATGCAAATTCATCGTGGACAGTGGTAGCATAGATAATCTCATTTCTACAGAGATGGTAGAAAAGCTGGAGATGGAGACTATTGAACATCCAAGTCCATACAGAGTTTCGTGGCTACAAAAAGGAAATCAGGTAAATGTCACTAAACAATGTTTAGTTGAATTTAAGATAGGAGTATATAACAATAAGATATTGTGTGATGTCATTCCCATGGATGTTTGTCATCTATTGTTGGGTATACTGTGGCAATATGACAGGAATGTGATTCATGATGGGAGAAAGAATACATACACCCTAGAGAAGAATGGGAGAACTCACATGTTGTTGCCGATTAAGGACAAAGAGGTGAAACCTGAATTAAGAAACGATGTACTTCTCATGAGTGGGAAGGAACTTTTTACAGAGGTCAATAAGAAGGAGGAACCGCAATTCATTGTGGTCAGAAAGCCTAAAATTGTTTTAACCAATACAAGGGTAGATGTTTTACCGGAAGAGGTTCAGAAACTGTTGGAAGAGTTTGTTGACATAGTAGTGGACGAACTACCTTATTCGTTGCCACTGATCAAAAGTGTGAGTCATCATATTGATCTCATACTTGGATAGAGTTTACCAAACAAGGAAACGTACATATTGACGTTGCAGAAGAATGAAGAGGTCAAAAGACAGGTCCAGATTTAATGGACAAAGGGTTGATTAGAGAAAGATTGTGTCCATGTGTTGTTCCGACAGTGCTTAGTCCAAATAAAGATGGAGGTTGGAGGATGTGTATTGACTTGAGGGCAATCAACAAGATAACCATCAGGTATAGATTGTCATTGCCAAGAATGGATGATTTGACGGATTGCTTAAGTGGGGCCAAATTTGTTTCAAAATTTGATTTGAAAAGTGGTTATCACCAAATTCATATGAGGGAAGGTGATGAATGGAAGACAGCCTTCAATACTAACGAAGAGTTGTATGAATGGCTTGTTATTCCATTTGGCTTAACAAACATGCCAATTACTTTCATGAGGTTGATGAATGAAGTCCTGAAGGAGTTCATTGGGAAATTTGTTATTGTGTATCTTGATGACATACTGATTTTCAGTAGAACGAAGGCAGAGCATCTGAAACATTTGGCTACAGTAATGTAGAGGCTACAACAAGAGAAGTTGATGATAAATATGAAGAAATCCTCGTTCATGAAGACAGAGCTCATTTATTTGGAGTTTTTTATTTCTACAGATAAGTTTAGGATGAATCCAGATCAAGTGGAGGTGATTAAGAATTGTCCATCGCCAAAGAATATCTTTGAAGTTCGAAGTTTTCATGGATTGGCTAATTTCTACTGAAAGTTCATCAGGAATTTTAGTGGAATTAGTGCACCAATGATGGGCACAGTGAAGAAGAGACACAAGTCTTTTCACTGGACATAAGAGGCTGAGAAAATTTTTAATTTGTTGAAAAGGAAAATCACAGAACAACCAATTTTGGTGTTGCCAGATTTTAAAAAGACATTTCAAGTAAAATGTGATGCAAGTGGATTTGAAATAGGGGCAGTCTTGAGCCAAGAAGACAAGTCGATAGCATACTTCAGTGAGAAGCTGAATGGAGAGAAAGTGAAATACTCCACGTATGACAAGGAGTTCTATGCTATTATTCAGGCATTGAAGAAATGGAGACATTACTTAATCCCGAAGGAGTCTGTCTTATATAGTGTCAATCATGCTTTGTAATTTGTAACTCAATAGGAGAATTTGAATCAAAGACATGTTAAATGAGTTGAATACATGCAGAAATTTACTTTTGTAATCAAGCATATTTCTGGAACTGCTAACAAGGTTGTTGATGCTTTGAGCAGGAAATCTTTGCTATTGCAGGAGTTCAGAGTCAAAACAGTAGGTTTTTATGATCTCAGGGACATGTACAAAGATGATCCAGATTTTAAAGAAGTGTATGAGGAGACTAAGAATCCAATTCTCAAGGACAAAAACCAATGGACAGATTACATGATCCAGGATGGATTGCTATTCAGGGGCAATCAGTTTTGTATTCCAAAATTCTCCATGAGGGAGAATTTGCTAAAGGAGAAACACAATGGAGGATTGGTTGGACATTTCGGTCATGACAAGACATTCTCAAAGCTAAATGAGTCATATTTTTGGCCAGGAATGAGAGCATATGTCAAAAGATTCATGGACAGAGGTAGAATTTGTTAGCATTCAAAAGGAAAGAGGCAGAATGCAGGCTTATATCAATCGTTAGCCATACCTGAGAGGTCGTGGGATGTGGTAAGCATGGACTTCATACTGGGGCTGCCAAGAACACAAAGAGGGTTCGACTCGATCTTTGTAGTGGTAGATAGATTTTCTAAGATGGCAAATTTTATACCATGTCAGAAAACTAGTGACACAACTCACATTGCGAATCTGTTTTTCAAAGAAGTTATTCAACTTCACGGCTTACCAAGGAGCATAGTTTCAGATTGAGACACCAACTTCATGCGACACTTTTGGAGGACCTTATGGAAAAAGTTGGGAACAAACTTTTCTTTCAGTTCATCTTATCATCCTCAGACGGATGCATAGACAGAAGTTGTGAACAAAAGTTTGGGAGACTTGCTGAGGAGCTTGGTGACAGAACACCACAGTCAGTGGGGCAATATTTTTCCACAGGAAAAATTTGCTTACAATGATTCAATCAACAGGAGCACAGGGTAGAGTCCATTCCAAATTGTTTATGGGACATAGCCAAGAGGAGTTTCTAAACTGAGGGATTCAAAATGGAATGAGATAAGAAGTGCTAGTGTAGAAGATTTTTCCGAAGCAATGAAGGAACTTCACAGCTAGGTGAAGGAGTGATTGCAAAACTCGAGCCAAGAGTATAAGAATAGAGCAGATCAACACAGGAGACAACTTCAATTTGAGGTTGGTGATTTGATTCTGGCACATCTGAGAAAGGAAATATTCCCAAAGGGAACATATAACAAACTGAAGATGAAGAAGATCGGACCATGTAATATCTTGAAGAAATTTGGGGAAAATGCTTATGAGATTGAATTACCCGATGGGATCGAAATTTCTCCAATATTCAACATATCATATTTGTACCCTTACAAAGATAAGGAAGAAGAAGCAAGTAGTGAGAAACCAGAGTTTCAGTGGACTAAACAGATTCTAGTTGTAGAAAAACCATGAATGGAAAGCATACTGGACAAAAGAGTTATCAAAAGGACCAGAAGAAGGGAATATTTTGAATACTTGGTGAAGTGGAAGGGACATCCAATTGAAGATTCCAGCTGGGAGAATGAAGCAAAGATCGATAAGCATGGACAGACTGTGTGAGAGCTCATGGATAGGAACCCATTAAAATTTTCAAGCGTGTGAAATTGTAATCATACCTTGAGCATCCCGCTCTCGTCTGAAGGATTAAGAGGCATTTATGCTAGTAAATGTAAGTAGGTAGCTTTAAATTCTTATATTAGATAGTTTTAGGAGCCGAAGGGAAAACGGATATAGACACCCTCACTTGTATCATTGTAACATTAGCATGATCAATAGAGCATAGAGAAGAAGAAGCAGAGAGTTGTGTAGAGTAAAAACCCATGTATAGAAGTTATTGATTAATACAAAGATCTTTAGTTCAGACTCATGGTGTTCAATTGCTTTTTGTGTTTGTACATGCTGAATGATATATGCTTGTTACTTTCTATTATGAATTTGTTTTGATGCGTGAATGTATGATTTCACATTTAATGTATGAAATCTGAAGAGAGGGAGAGTAAGGAATGAGTTTCAATTGTTTCTCTATCTGAGCAAGAGTTTTCCTGCAAGGACTGCAGTGAAATTTGTCTGCAAGGTGTGCGTTGACATAAGTCAGAGTTCATCTCTGCAAGATTGGGAGGGATAACCTTGTTCTCATTATCACATAAGTGCAAGTTAATCACATGAGCCATGCAAGGTGTGCGCAGGATGAGTAGATTCTTGGGGTTTGCAACCTGAGGGAAGAATTGAAGGACTGCTATTGCGAAGAGAGTGCGCAAAGTCTAAGAATTCAAATACTTGGAATTATTTGAAGAATTTCCATAAGGAGTGTGTGTAGGAGTCTTCTTGAAGACTCGAGTTATTGAGAAAGCTCAGGAGGGATAGAGTCTTCGAAGTTGTAGAAGAGAAGCTCAAGAGGGATAGTGCCTTGAAGTGTTGTAAGGAGGCACAACAACATTGTTTTGGCAGGTGGACAAGTTTCGTGAAGGCATACTTGTTCATTTTGTAGGATTTGTTAAGGAGGAATTGGATGGTCGGAAATTCTCGACGAAGAATTCATAAAGTCCTAAGGGCCATCAGATCTTGTGGAGAAGCAAGAAGAGTATGGTGAGTGTTTTCCTAAGTGCAAGCTTAGAATAAATCGGGTCGTAGGATCTGAGCCAGCAAGGGCCATTGGATAACTCACATAATCTCATTTCATGGATTCGCGAGTTGAAGTTTTAAAACCTTTGCATCAAGATTCGCGAGTGGTGAAGTCGCAAGAGAATCATATCCATTCATTTGAGGAGGACAGGTGGAAAATATCGAGGGATCTCACAAACTTGAAGGTTCGTAAGGTGAGAGCCCAAAGATTGGGTGCTCCAAGTTGCGAGTGGCGAAATCACAAGGAGCTAGGACAGTCGTAGGATCTAGGTCAAGGGAGGATCATTGGATCAGAGTCTCATCGTGCTTATCATGCATTCGGAGATTTGAAGATGGGGAAGAATCTGACAGCACAAAGTGGACAGGTGGCATACTTGTCGACACGGAGGTCAAACCTTTGTTGACCATTTCAGGGTTTCGTGAGTCAGAGAACAAAAAGCTTAGCATCAGGATTCGTGAAGTCGCGAAGTCTAAAAATCCAAAAAGGAGGGAAGTTTTGTTGTGGGACCCGCATTAATGATGTGTTAGAATTTTGGCATTTCGACATATCGACGGATAGGAAGTCTAGACTTTTGTCCTGAAAGTCCCGAAGTCATGATTTGAGATAAGGAGTAGTGAGGAGTTCGGGATCTCGACACTTCAGGTGTCGGGATACAAAGTAGGTAGCGCTTTGGGAAGCGAAGTCGCGATGTGCCGAAGCTGGGGACGAGGGACACGTGGTAGAACTGCAAGGTGGGCCCATGCAATAGATAGGCAGATATGTGTCACCTAGTGAAAGGAGTCAACACCTGTTGACCTCTCGCATCTCAAGGATTCGTGAGATAAGGGAATGAGAGTTAAACCCATCGACTTGCGAAGTCGTGAGTAGTGAGAATGAAAAAGGGAAAGATAACATCGCTTCTCGGGGTTTCGTGAAAGGAAGGTGCCAAGTTTGGATGCCACAACTTGTGAAGTGGCGAGTAGCGAGAGGAGCTAGCGTTAAGCTTAGTTGATGGTCACACATGGAGGCCACTAACAGAGGGGAGCTATACCCATTTTGTGATCTCGGGTATCATGAGATTGGAAAAGAAGAGTTGGGAGCCTCGACTCACAAACTCACGAGTTGCGAGTTGCAACAAACGCCTTTGGAATTAGGCATTGGTCACAACACTGTGGTTGCACAGAGAAGGGGATCTTTCACCTATTTCTATTCACACAGGGAAGCTACCAAAAAGGACCTGTGGATCAATAAACCTCCAAGAGGAAGATAGAATCCTCCAATATCAAGAGAGAGTTGAACTCTCCATCCTTGCCCCTTCCTTCCACCCAAGAATATATGAGAGATAATAAAACATTACATTAATTCATCACCAATAACTAATCATCACATAGAACCTGATAATGAAATTCTTCAATTCTTGGAGTACTCTGATCCTATAGATAATATTACTCAATGTATTCTATGAAACTCCTCCATTTTTCACTCCTTGAATCCTCCCCAAAAAGAGGTTATAGAAAGAATGGTAGACTTTATTCAATTTTGGTCTATTCGAGAGAGTGAACTTGCAGAGAATTCCCCGCGCTCAATAATTAACATCTGATTCTGAAATTTTCACACAAGAAACTAAAGTCTGTAATATTTCCAATTAAATTTGTTTCACTTCATTTGGATTCTCTATGAAGATGTTATGATTGTTTTACCCGGAACACATGTTTATTGACTAGCTTCAGGACTAGTCACAAACCCTATCTTCCACAGAGCGTATCTCCATAATTATAGTGAATCAAGTGCTGAAATTTTTACCAAAGGTACGTTGATATGTCTTCTCAATAACATAGCGATTTCACCATCTGAAGCATTCTAGAAAAAAATTTATATAAAAAATGGTAAGATGACCTGAAAATAACATACCTTAGAACACATCACCAAAAGACTTCATCCTCCTTTGAAATCCGTCCTTCTTTTCTTATTATTACCTTGGAAATTCGACTTGTGTCGAATGAATGTATAATTATTTTTGTTTATACCATTTATGTCACTTCCTTTTAAAATTAGGGATGACCTAGCACTTTCTTATTTTGTAATTGTTTTCTTTAATTGTCTTTAGGGCCTACATGTACTTCCTTCTTCAATTCACTTTGTCATCTTCAAGAATTCATTTCTCCTCAACCATGAGGATCCACATGACGTGCCACATACCACTGGAAACAACATGATGTATACTATCCATCCATGGGTGTTGTATATGCATGTGCATTTTTCTTCATGTCCAAATATCTTCATCAATCTTCCGGTCCAAAACCCATGACTAGGGTTGACATCAATGACAACAACCAATCTTCCAACAATCTCCCCCTTTTTCATTGATGGCAACACTCATGCTCCCCCTATCATCATTATCCCAATTTCTCTCCCCCTTTCACATCAATGGAAAGGGGTATGGATTCTCCCCCTAATTTTAATGTCAAAAGGTAACCTTCTTCTTTGGGGTTTCTCCCCTTAAACATGTGGCACTTAATAATACTTCATCCTTGTTTTTGGTCTTTGGGAATTTTTCTTCCTTGGAATCCTTTTTTGTGGCTTTTGTCTTCTCTCTCTTCTTCATGTGTAGGATGTATATGTTGTTCGGTCTTATTGTTGTAGTTGCAACCAATATTCTTGAGTTATTTTCTCTGATTTTACATTTTCAAGAGTCAAACCTAAGAGTGTATTCTTGATCACATATTTTGCTAACACTGAGGAGATTATGCTTCAAATATTCAACAAATAGGACTTTTCCTGCTTTTACATTTTCACTTCCAAGCTTTACAGTTCCTTTTCCAAGTATTTTGGTAGATGAGTCATCTCCAAATGCAACATTTCCACCCCTTTTCTTCAATCTAAAAAATTTTCTTTGATCTCTGGTCATATGAGATGATCACCCATTGTCTATGAACCATTCATCTTTTTCTTTGCATTCTTTAGTGACTAAAGCTATTCGATAATTTTCAATGTCTGGAATTTCTTTCCTTTTCCATGCTGTAGTTTGTATGCAAACATTTGGCATATGATTATCTTCCTTCATCTCTCTGCAATCTTGTGCTTTGTGACCAAGATTATTGCACTTGTAACATACAATATTTTGATCCATTAATGGGTCAAATGGATTATAATTTCTATTGAAAGGTCTACGAACATTTCCATATCTACTATTTTCACCATTCATGTAGCTTGCATAGTTATTCCTTCCATTGATTCTACAATTGATTGCCATGTGTCCAAAATTTTCACAAGTATAACAATGTCCAAGAAGGAAATTTTGATACCTGGGTGTAAGTGATATTCTTTGTGGTGTGGTCCATCTGGGTTGACGATCTATTCTTCTCTAGTTTTCTTCATAATGATTTCTTTCATACCTGATGGGAGAGGATCTTCTTGATGTCTCATTCCTTCTGAATTCTAGTTTTGTATATTGGTGTTCAACTTGTTATGGAGTGTTTGTTTCATCATTTTCAACTTCCTTTTATTGTTTTGTTGTCTTCAAAATATCATTGTATCATATTCCTATCTTGTCGTTTGGATATCTTTGACTACTAAGGATCTCATCTAATTTTTCATTTTTTTTTTGAACTTCTACAACTTTTTTGTTGTCAATAGTAGCTCCCCTTTTGTGTGATCCAATTCTTCTTTCAATTTATCATAATCTTCTAATTGTTCCTTTGAGCTATTAATGGTATTTTCAAGCTTGTAATTCTCTTCTTCACAACTACTCAATTCACCTTTTAGTATTATGTTTGTGTTTCTAAGCTTTCTATTTTCAATTTCAACATGCTTCAACGTTTCAAGATTCTCATCTTCTTGTTCACTCTCTGCATTGTCTTTGTATCCCCAAAAGGAATCAAGGTTGGTTTCTTCATCTGAATCTTCTTCACAAATGATCTCTTCTTCTTGATAATTCTTATGATGATCATCCTGGGTTTCTTGGGTTATGAAGAGGTCTTCTCCTCCATCATTATCTTCTTCATCACTCTCATCTGAGGAGATGTCATCATCCTTGGAGTAGAAGATCTTTTTATTGTTGAGACTTCTCTTTTTATAGTAACAATTTTCAAAATATGTCCTATTCTACCACAATTAAAGCATTTGAGAGGAGACTTGCCTTTGTATCTTCCACTTCCTTTCTGGAACCTTCTTACGAAATTTGTTATTTATTCATCAAGTTCATTATCCTTGTCTTTTGTCTTCTTTATGGATTTAAAGGATGCTTCATTGTTTGTCTGGTCACTTTCTATACCTTTTCTCATTTCATATGCCATAAGAGTCTCATGTAATTCATCCATTTCCATTTTGGTCAAGTCCCTGATTTCTTCAATGCTCGTGACCTTAGCATCATACTTCAAGAGAAGTGATCTCAACACTTTTTGTACAACCAATGATTCATTGATATCTTCACCTAATCCTCTGATAGCATTAACAACTTCATCAACTCTAGGAAGATAGGTTGCAATATCTTTCTTTTCATTCATCTTCAAATTTTCAGATTCTGCTCTATGTCGTTGAAGCTTGACCTACTTAACTTTTGGATCACCTTCATAGATATTATTGAGTTTGTCCCATACCTCTTTAGTAGTGTTTCATCCCATCACTTTTCTAGCAATCGTTGGTGACAATTCTGCTGGAATAACATGTTTGTCTTTTGAATTTCAACTCATAAGCTTCTTCTCATTTCGATCGGTTGGAGCATTATTTGGGATTACATAGCCATTTAGAACTGAGTACCAAATGTCTACTCGCAAATTCGTTAGTTAGTTTTTCACTCTATCACTCCAGTATGCATAATTTATTCCATCAAATTTTTGAATCCCATTTGAAATGTTCCCATGGTAATCCATCTCTGCTAAGGATTTTCCTTCCAGCGGTTAAACTATTCTGAAGGCAACCTGCTCTGATACCAATTGTTGATACTGAGAGGGGGGTGAATCAATATCAAGTACAATTTAAAAAAAAAATCAACTTATACTTAAACCATTCAACTATATCCAATGAGAAATGAACAATAGTATAAGAGTTACACCAATACACCACAATACAACATGCACAATATATGAGAAATAATCAATAGTTATTGTTCAAGGGAAGTAATAACTTCAAAAGGTAGCTACAACTTCCAAATGTAAAATGAGGGATAAACCTCCAAGAGGAAGATATAATCCTCCAATATCAAGAGAGATTTGAACTCTCCATCCTTGCCCCTTCCTTCCACCCAAGAATATATGAGAGATAATAAAAATTTACATTAAATCATCACCATCAACCGATCATCACATAGAACCTAATAATGCTTCCTGAGACTTCTTCAATTTCTGCAATTCATCAATTCTTGGAGTACTTTGATCCTGTAGATAATATTACTCAATGTATTTTCTGAAACTCCTCCAATTTTCACTCCTTGAATCCTCCCCAAAAAGAGGTTATAGAAAGAATGGTAGACTTTATTCAATGCCGGTCTCTTCAAGAGAGTGAAATGGCACAGAATTCCCCACGCTCAATAATTAACATCTGATTCTAAAACTCACACACAAGAAACTATAGTCCATATTATTTCTAATGAAATTTGTTCCACTTCATTTGGATTCTCTATGAAAAAGTTATGATTTTTTTACTCGGAACACATGTTTATTGACTAGCTTCAGGACTTGTCACAAACCATATCTTCCACAGAGAGTATCTCCATAATATAGCGAATCAGGAGCTCCAATTCTTACCAAATGTACCTTGATATGTATTCTCAATACCATAGTGATTTCACCAACTGAATTGTTCTAGAAAAAATGGTAAGACGACCTGAAAATAACATACCTTAGAACACATCACCAAAATACTTCATCGTCCCTTGAAATCTGGCCCTCTTTTCTTCTTATTACCTATGAAATCTGACTTGTGTCAAATGAATATATAATGATTTTTATTTATACAATTTATTTCACTTCATTTTAACATTAGGTCCAACCTGACCCTTTCTTATTTTGTAATTCTTTGTTTTAATTATCTTCAGGGCCTACATGTACTTCCTTCTTCAATTCACTTTGTCATCTTCAAAAATTCATTTCTCCTCAACCATGATGATCCACGTGACGTGCCACATACCAATGGAAAAAACATGATGTATACTATCCATCTATGGGTGTTGTATCTGCATGTGGATTTTCCTTCATGTCCAAATACCTTCATCAATATTGCAGTCCAAAACCCATGAATAGGGTTGACATCAATGACAACAACCAATATTCCAACAGTTATACCATCACATCAAGATGCAACTCATGTGCATATCCCTTTTCCTAAATATTTACTACATATAGGCGGCTTGTTTCACATATCGACCGTGTATGTACACGACCTATTCAAGGTCAACCTCCATATGTATGTGAGTATCATAATTGTCACCCGTGTATTCTTCTGTAGATGTCTCACTTGAGCTTCGCTTAGGAGATCCATTATGCTCTGGTTGTCCAATCTTCTTCACCCACTTCTGAAGGTGTCTCTTCTTTTCAGAACTTGATCTCTGAGCTTCCATATTTTCAAGGACATCTCCCTTCCTTACTTCATTCCTTCTTATAGTCATGCTATATGAAGTCCTCATCATGGACCTTCTTGTTATGTTCCAACAGTTATGGGATTTGTGGCCAAATCCACTATAGTTGTAGAATCCGTGACAGTGAACAACAATCTGTCCTACTTGATCACATCTCCAACACCTTGTGGTGTTATGAAATCTTCCATTATATCTCGTTACATAAGATCTACATTCCAAAGCTTTGTAACCGTATTCATTACATGAATAACATTGACCATGAAAAATACTTTCATACCTTTGATTTTGTGTCCATCTTCTTTAAGGTGTAAATATGGCTTCTTGATGTCTTCCTTGCATTGTTCTTTAGAAACTTTCCTTCCATTGTGTAGGTGGTTGACTTGCAACATTATCTTCATCCTTTGAGAGTGAGGAATTTACCTCATGTTCCGTTGAGGTGATTTCTTCATCATGTGTAGCTTCTCCTTTGTATCCAAGACCTGATTTATCATTCAGATATCTTTGACTTTCCAAGATCTCATTCAATATTTGTGAGCTATTCAAGAATTTATTTGAATTGTCTACTTTCTTTCTAAGATCAACAATTTCATCTTCTAGCTTATCACAAGACTCTTCCTTTTCATTTATTTGATTCTTCAATAGTTCCTCTACCCTTTTGGCCTCTTCAATTTCGCTCTTGAGATGGGCAATAAGTTCAAAACATTTGCTAATCTCATCATCTACCTTCTTGGCTTATTTTTCATTCTTTAGTTTTTTTATCTCTTCTTCATTTTTATCTAATTGAGTCTTATTACTCTCCTCTTGTTCCTTGAGCATTTCCCTTAACTTCAATATGTGTTTTTGACTCTTCTTAAGAAAGTTCTTAGTATTATCTGAAATATAGCTATAGTATATATAATAGTGGTTTTTTAAATATTCATATAGACCCTCCTTAAATTTTGTTTTAAGCTCAAATAGTTTTGCTTCTACTTTCTCCATGGGATAACAATCATCAAACTCTACATAAACTATTTCTAGGTTTTCTTCTTCACTTGTAGAGAAAAATTCAACATCATCACATTTTTAATTATTGCAATCAGAGGTTTGTGGAGATACTTTACCTTCATTTGAAATGTCTTCAATATCATCATCATGTGATTATTTGTTTTCATTTGAAGTGTCCTCAAGATCATCATCACATGATTCTTTGTCTTCTTTTGAAGTGTCTTCATTATCATCATCACATGATTCTTTTCCTTTATTTGAAGTGTCTTCAAGATATTCCTTTTTTCCAACATCATCATATTTAGAAATAATGGAACCAAGAGTTCTTGGATATTCTTTACCTTCATTTGTCTTGATGGTGTTGTCTTCAATATATTCCTTATTGCTTTTGTATGTCTACTCTAGCTTTAGCTATCGATCCATGGAGGAAGTGCATTGTACCATGCTCTCTTTGATAGGGTTTGAGAGTCCACTAAGAATGGTCTTGAGAGACAATGCATTATTCTTATTTCATTCCCTTTGAGCTACAAACTTCGTCTTTTTCTTAAATGAAATTGATCCACCAATGGTTTCCTTCCAAATAGTTTCTCCCATCTCTTTCAAATTCACTCTCATTTCTATTATCCAAGTAGAATAGTTTTCCTCATAAAGGATTGGAAATTCATAATCCATTTGTGTGTCTATAGATATCCTCCAATATTTTTAAGGCTTATAGTGAAGTTCTTCTCCGATACCAATTATTGGACACACCGACTACACTAAGATTGGGGGGGGTGAACAATGTAGGGCTCTTTTTATAAAAATTCCCTTTCACAAACTTCTTAGTTAGAAATAAAAAAATTACTCATTAATTATTACTCTCATTCATAACCATTCAAATGTAACTATACATTAAAAACATATAACAACAACACATATCATCAACAATTCATCACCACGAGGAACATAAGGAACACAAGATGTATGTACAATTTTCAGCAACATTTGAATAGAGTACAACTCTACAAGAGCGCCATCTCTATAATGAAAGGCTCATCTTACACACTCAACACCAACTTATATGAGGCAAAAATCCTCAACATACATCGATCTATCAATAGGTACATGACCTTTCGGTAGTGAAACACGCATATGTACGTACCCTACTAGTAGTAAAACTCACGTATGTATGTGGCCAATCTGTACTGCAACATGCATATCACTTCTAAGATATTAGGGTTTTCTTTTCAAGCTGAAATCAGATCTTCTACACCCTTCAATCACATTCTCTTTTTTCATTCACTGTCCCATCTTATCCATATCCAATCAAAACACATCCAACCTCTCCCACAACTTACTCATTCTCCTCAACCAATGCATTATGAATGCTACACAATCATGTATAAGCAATCATCATACTATAGAAATCATATCAAAATTGAAACATAAGAGTGTTGCTCACTCCATCAACCAACACAAACCACATCAAAACATCCATACCAAGAATGCCTCAAGAATTCACCAAACAATAAGTAGGAGTATCCATCAAGACAACAATGTAACCATACCTTTTGAACCAATGGATATATCTGATGTATCTGAGCACTATAGACCTTCCTGGGAGGATGATCTCATAATCTAGAAGCTCTTCCTCTTCATATTTTCAAGTTTCCATGGCTTTACCAAAATGTACACACCCTAATACACTACTATCCCATGTACGTACACACCCTAATACACTGACAACCTGCGTATAACTCAATATGTACGCACCCTACTGCACTGTCATCCCGCATACGCCTCAGAAACTAGGGTTTCTGAACTTTTGAAAATTTTTCTGTCAAGATCTCAAACTTGCTAAAACTTTGATGCATCCAAGATATCCTCCACCCACTCTCTCTCTCATAATAGATCTTCGATACATTCTCAAGAGATACACACAAGAGATACATAATAGATACATAAGAGATACACACCAAATATGCTCTACAAAATATACTCTCACAAGATACTCTCTCAAGATGCATTAGCAAGAGACCCTTTCTATCTTATTTATACATTCATCTTCTAGGTAACTTAACCCACTTCTAGGTCACTTAACCCATTTCTAGGTCGCTTGCTTTCTATAAATACAAAGTTCTCCATTTCTTTATTATTTATAGGTCACTTAACCTATTTCTAGGTCACTCACTTTCCATAAATAGAAATTTCTCCATTTCTTTATTATTGAAATATTCCTCCTTGAATTGTCACCAATTAAATAATAATTTCTTCTTTTCAACCATTATGACTTTTGTGACTTCTTGGAGCTTCAAGACAACATATGAGGGTCGTTCATCTTTGTAGTTCCATAACTCTCAAACCATGAGGATTTATGTGACATTCCACATACCATCGGAAATGGCATGACAAACACTATCCATCTAGGATGGTTTCACCAACAACTTCATTGATCTTGATCTCATTATTCCATATATAAGCATCGGTTCTCCAACCATACTTCTAGGATAACTTAATCATAAAGCATCATCCCATGAGGGATTTCACCATAAGGGGACCACTTTAAATTTTATCCATTTCTACACCTTATCAACCATGATAAGACAATAATGAGTCATCTATACATTAATTCAACAATGCATCATATACCAATGAAACCACATCGATCCATCTTCATCTTTGCATCATGTTAATGACATCATATAACATTAGTATGATATGACAAGAAATTGTTCATTGGACATCAATCATTAATCAATCAACGATCAATCCTTTGGCATCAAGCAATCACTTGAAATCAATCCATTGACATCAATTAATAAAACCGTTGGCATCAATGACAACATGATCCAGCGTATACAACATGTACCATTCAATATAAAAATTATTAAATATATTTTATAAATAAATCACATAATTTTCAGGGAAAAAATAATTTCTTTAATCGATGGGATTTTTATAGAGAAAACATTGTTACGTTTATTACATCAAACACACATGTGCATTAAAAAAATTAAAAATTTTATGTGACAACATTTTATGTGTTGTTTAGATGAGAACATCGACAATAGTTTTTTATGCACGATATTTCTAATTTTTTTTTTTTTTAAATGTAGCTTAATCGATGCATTCCTTATATAGAAATGCAACACACTAATGTGTTTCTGTCAAAAAATCCCACTAAAAACGAGGAATTTTTTTTTTTTTTAAATATCTCAAAACGGAAACCATTTAAAAAAAATGTGAAGGGCCAAATTCATTTGGTATCCGATGCAATAAGTGGTCCCTTTGCATCGCATGCCAAACAATTAACTATATAAAAAGGAACCCATTAGATCTCAAATACCTAATTCTGAACCGATAGAGGGACTTAAACCCTAGGGTGAAATTTTTCATTCACGTAAGCAAAAAAAATGAAGGGTTTAAGGTAAGTATGTTTCTTTTTTTTAATGTAGGGCTTTGAGTGAATCACCGTACCCTTCAAATTTCGACCATGTGCATCTATCAATATGCCAAAGCAAGTTTCATATGTATCCATCATGAAACAAGTTCCATAACCATCAAAAGTCTCTCATGTACCATAATATATGCTAATCAAGTAATACCAATGATGTACTTTTAGCCAAGTACTCATCATCCAAACATATACCATCTATGATTGTATGCAGATCCACATGTATCACCATTTGTACCAAGAAATTACATCAACCATGCACCAATACCATACCAAGATGAATCTTCATACATGTAATCCAAATCCACCATGAAACATGTTCCAATCAACCTGCTGGTAGGTGCCTCTACCAATGTACTAGAAGTGTACCCATTATGCATCAACTCATCAACGATGTACACCATGATCAACAATGAAACTCACATCAACTCACCATCTACATGTCCCAATATGTATTCCAACCATATTCCAAATGCATGCAGAAAGATATCCAACAAGTACACATCATAAGATATATCAATGAAACTCAAATATGTACCATCCATTTACCCCAATAGATCATCCTCAATCCTCCATTCACTACAGAAAATACTAAGCATACAACAATACATGTAATAGTAGCGTGCTTCAATATATCAATGAAATCTTTACCTAGCCTCATCAAGATATATCACATAATCAAGGTACCATAACTTCACATTCATAACCAACATTGTTCTTCAACATAAAATGCCTCAATCCATACTCATGGGTTAGTGCCATGCATCCAATATAACCTTTCATTTTATATCATCACTTTACATATTCCAATATGTAATCCTGAAAACCTACAACAAACAATGTTAGAACCTACAACAAACTATGTAAGAACCTGCATCACAAAGTTATACCATCACATCAAGATGCAACCCATGTGCATAGCCCCTTTCCCAAGGATTTACCACATATACGTGGCTTGTTGCACAAATCGATCGCATATGTATGTGACCTATTCAAGGTAAGTTTGCATATGTATGTGACTGTCATCACTATCACCCACATATGATTATGTAGATGTCTCACTTGATATTCCCTTAGGACATCCATTTTGTTATCGTTATTCAGTCTTCTTCACCCACTTCTGAAGGTGTCCCTGATTTTTAGAACTTGAGCTCAAAGATTCCATATTTTCAAATATTTCTCCCTTCCTTACTTAATTCTTTATTCTAGTCATGCTATATGAAGTCCTCATCATGGACCTTCTTCTTGTGTTCCAACAGTCCTCGGATTTGTGTCCAAATCCACTACAATTGTAGAATCTGTGAGATTGAACAACAATGTGTCCTACTTGATCACATCTCCAACACCTTGTGGTGTTATGAAATATTCCATTATATCTCTTTGCATAAGATCTACATTCAGAATATTTTTGACCATATTCATTACATGGATAACATTGACCCTGAAAAATACTTCCATACCTTTTCTTTGGTGTCCATCTTCTTTGAGGTGTAAATATGGCTTCTTGATGTCTTCCTTGCATTGTTCTTTTGAAACTTTCCTTCCCTTGTGTAGGTGGTTAACTTTCAACATTATCTTCATCCTTTGAGAGTGAGGGATTTACCTCATGCTTCGTTGAGGTGCTTGCTTCAGCATGTGTAGCTTCTCCTTTGTATCCAAGACATGATTTATCATTTGGTGATCTCTGACTTTCCAAGATCTCATTCAAGATTTCTGAGCTATTCAAGAATTTATTTGACTTGTCTACTTTCTTTCTAAGATCTACAATTTTATCTTCTAGCTTATGACAAGATTCTTCCTTTTCATTTATTTGATTCTTCAATAGTTCCTATACCCTATTGGATTCTTCAATTTGGGTCTTGATATGGACAATAAGTTCAAACCTTTTTATACTCTCATCATCTACCTTCTTGTATTATTTTTTATTCTTTAGTTTTGTGATCTTTTCTTCCTTTTTATCTAATTGAGTGTTATTACTCTCTTCTTGTCCCTTGAGCATTTCCCTTAACTTCGAGATGTGTTTTTTACTCTTCGTAAGAAACTTCTTAGTGTTATTAGAAAGATATCTATAATCTATATAATAATGGTCTTTTCTATATTCATATAGACCCTCCTGAGCTTTCTTTTTAATCTAAAATAGTTTTCCTTCTACTTCTTCCATGGGATAAAAATCATCAAATTCTATATATATTATTTCTAGATTTTCTTCTTCACTTGTAGAGAAAAATTCAACCTGATCACATTTTGAATTATTACAATCTAGGATTTGTGGAGATTCCTTACGTTCATTTGAAATGTCTTCAAGGTCATCATCACATGATTATTTGCCTTCATTTGAAGTGTCTTCAATATCATCATCACATGATTCTTTTACTTCTTTTGAAGTGTCTTAAAGATCATCATCACATGATTCTTTGCCTTTATTTGAAGTGTCTTCAAGATCTTCCTTTTTCCCAACATCATCATATTTAGAAATAATGCAACCAAGAGTTTTTGGAGATTTTGTACCTTCTGTTAGAACCCTATATAATAGGGAATCAATATTCTGAATAATACCTATCTATTTTAGGGTTTATGCTTTTTCTCATGACGCATGGTGAAGGTGGAAAAAAGCGCTCGACACTGCCCAAGCATAAGCCAAGAAACTTGCACGCGAGATTCAAGGTGAAATCTGATGCATTTTTAGCAAAAAAATATGATTTGGTTTGAAATGGAAAAATTTAATTCTTTTGAGCACATACAAATTTGGTTTATTAGCCAAAATTTGGTGAATTGAGCCAAAATTGGCCCCTCGGCCTTTATGCAGAGTTTTAGTCTGGTTTATCAAAATATAAATATTTTGACAATATTTTTAGAAAAAACTATATTGGCCCAGGCAAATCCCTGAATAATCAACACCGAGGATAAGCACCATTTCACAAACTGACAGTAAACACACGAGCCAACTCCAGTGCAAAACTCCAAAGATAGCGTCAGGCTCACTTCATCGAAATACCATATCATGGTTGGCTCATATAAATGCCCAAAGATCATTTTACCACATGAATGTGGGATATTGCCCACAAAAGCCAAAAAATATATAAAACACAGCTTCTAAACCCTATGCCAAGTGTTTGAACCAGATTAAAGGTGTAAACTGCAGGGAAGCACACATGCGTAAAGGGTTATGAGGTGTCCAGGGATACCATCGAGCCACATCTGGTCAAAGCTCAGGAATCGCTAAGTCCCCATGTGCAGACAGTCAAGGATATTTGTGGTCCTTACACAAATCAAGTCGTTGTTGTTTCACAATATCATGGCGCCCTCATAAACAACACCTTTTATATCCAGGCGAGAAGGCTCATGTACCACAAGGATTGGATGGGAAAAAGAAACCAAGACTCAAGAAAATAGATTCATCAATGCCTTCATTTCCTGACAATACTTTTGTAGGCCAATCGGTTCATGGTGTGTTGGATGGTTCATTCGATGCTGGTTACTTGTTGATGGTTAGAGTGGGAGACATTACAGATTTTCTTGTAAAACTTCAGGTTAATAGGCAAATGGAGGATTTAATAATATATCTTAAAGGTAGAGTTGAGGATCGGTCTGGGAGTGATGGTGGTGACGAAGAGGATCAAGATCAGAGTGAGGACATTAAGATTGATAAAGTTGTAGATGAAAAGTGTGTAAATATGAAACAAGCAGAAGGTCCTGAGAAGCCCAAGGTTGTACCGGCCAACATAATAGAATCTGCTACAAATAATGAACAAGATAGGAGTCTTGAGGTTGAAGAAGATATTGATACAAAGCTCCAGGCACATGTGAATGAAAGTCCTTTTGAACGCAGATCAAGAAAAGTCCATCAATGAGCTTCATAACAAGCTGATCAGGATGGCGATTTGAAATAGCTTGAAGCACTCTTAAAAACATTACAACGCCAAGAGATTAGGGCTGCTAATCGAAAAGTGTCAGGTCCATTATCTTCAAAGGAAACTAACAACACAAATATTGTATCCATGAAATCATCACCCTTAAATCTACAGAATGCATCTAATGGCAAAATCAAAGGAAAGAGTCCCAAGAAGAGAGGAAGAGATGAATCTTCGTCTGTTGGTAAAGTTTAAAAAACACGTTGAAAAATTGTTTCTGACAATGAGAATGCCAAATCTTCTGGATGCCCGAAAACACCAATGAGAGATAACTTAAATTCTGCATCTCCTTCAAGTCCTCTTCTAGTTGTATCAGATAGTGACTTTGAGTAAGCCACCGATTATATGGTGAGAAAGGATTGCAAATCCCAAGCACAGTGATGTTATTCTACATTTAAAATTGGGTACATGAAATATTCAATTGTAATTCATTTTATTATCATGCAAATCCATTTGAAATGTAGGTTATGTCCTTTCAGTTGCTTGTTGCTTGCTTGTTGCTATGTAATGTGATCCTATTTTGGTCCATGAAGATCGGACATCTGATGAAAGGATCAACAAAGATGGTTTCATTTTCCATGGGATTATAAGAGAGGAAAACTCAGGTTTCAAGAATCTCAAGAAAGAAATGGAGCATAGTTTCATAACGCAAGCCTTCACAGATGAAGAATGGCTTGCCAGCTCAGACATAATTACTTTCTCTCTGTCTTGCAGCTTTCCTGAGATGAAATCCAATTTCTTGAAATTTATTTTCCTTGCAATTTTCTCTTTCTCCTGATCATTCGATGGCAAATTTGAAAGGAACCAAAACACCTGGCAATGACAAAATTGACAAAGAGAATCAGATCCCTGATTAAAGGTGAAAATTCAGTGAAATAAAAGATGAAATGGTTGAGCATTTATAGGAGCATAGCCATGGATCCTTTAAGCATATCATTGACAGATGGCAGAGGCATTTAAATGAGCAGTTTAATGATCAAAGGGATTTGTCTGAGTGGTTAAGAAGGAGCACGAGATATCTGGTAGCAAACAAAATATTAGGCTTGTACACAATTGTCAATCCATCACACTTGTCATCAATTTTATAATGCAGTCACAGGTGGCAGAGCAATTCCATGCTCTAAAGGAAAACTCGACAATTGGCAAATGATAGTTTCAAGCATTCCTGGTCTAAGAAGATTTGACTCTAGCCAGTCTCCAACAACCTCAAGAATTCAACGACTGCTGCATTCATTAGCTTTTGATGCTGTTACAGTCTATTCGCCAGCAAATCTTAAAAAACCTCAAGTATGCCAGATGTCGAGGCAACAGTTACCAATTTTAAATTTCCCTTTAATTTACTGTTTGATTTGTTTTAGGAGACAATTGACATGTGTAAGTCTTTGTAACTATTTTCTATTTTCAGAAAATAGAGGTAGAGAACGAGTCTTGGCAAGGCTGAGGCAATTTTTCTTATTTATACACATGTAAAAGATGAAAGGGGGGTTCGGGCTGAGAGGAGAGGGTTTCGACCTGTGTGAGAGGGTTCGACCTGAAGTTTTTAATTTGCTTTTCTAGAGTGTGGGTTGTGTTTGGCCAGAGAACATTTTCTGTAATATTTAGATGATCAATCATCAATGGGCATGCTTTTTCTACATGATTCTTGTGTGAATGTATTGGTGACGTTTCTTTTCCTGTTAAGTAATTTTCCTGTCATTTTTTCTCTCGTTTTAAGTCTTATTGTCAGAAGATAATAACAGAGAAGAATTTATTGTAAAATACTTTACATCTCATCTTGTGATAATATTTATGTTACTCATCTAAAAATCTCAGTTAAGGAATTCTTAGCTGCTCCTTTGATTGGATTTTTCCTCCCCTAGTTCTTCCTCAAATTGACACCATCAAAACTTAATTCGATCCAACATTTCCACTACCTTGCCCTATGTAAGAACTTTGTCCAGATATGAGAGTGAATCACATATTTAAGTGCAGACCCCATTTGTCCAATGGCCCTCCTTGTTGTCCCAAACTAACCATTTAAAAATCAAAACCCCCATACTTTCATAGCTAGCCTAAACATCCATCCCTTACAAAACAAGTTAAATCTAAAAGAGAGATCCCTCTCTGAGTCTTGGAGGGATAGATCCAAGACTCCAAGTGGTTCAAGGTTACCTCTATGATTGCCTTCGCATCCTGAGGCAAATTATAGAGCGTTAACATTTTTGGCGACTCCACTGGGGAACTTCTCTAGAGGTGCACTTCAAGTTCAGATTTGACTTCTGATGGTGAACATAATCCAAATAGAGGAAGGATGTACCATTCACCTGGTGACTCCATTGTTCAAGATCCCGAGCTTCAAAGTTCACAAGCGACTTCACTACTGAAGAATCCAAATTTCAAAGCCTTGATGAGGTTTCAATATGATAGGGTATGTGGAAAATCTTATATCTTGTGAAGCCATAGAAGAACTCAGGGGTAAGTTAGTGATGTAGGAGCATCGCCAGCACATCAAGCGAGCCAGCGCGGAGCGGAAGACAGCTGGAAAAGGCAGCACAAGTTTTGAAATTTCCTTGGGACTGTTGCACAAATCTGAAATGAGTCATTTAAGAAGAAGCACCTTTATGTATTGTAATGGACCTTGAGCCTTTAAGGTCTCATCCTTTAGGTAGATAGTCGGAATTTAATAGATTTAATGCAGTTAGATAGGAATTTAATTCTAGATTTGATAGCCTAGAGTACAAGAGGGAAAACGGATATAGACACCCTCATTGTATTATTGTAACAATAACCCCTGAGCATTCAAAAGTAGCAGAAGAGCAAGCAGAGAATAGTGTATGAAGAACACCCATGTACAGACATTTGAATTAATAGAAGAAAGCTTTGATTCAAATTCATGGTTTGTGTTGTTCTCTATGTATTGATTTTATACTCATGAATGTTTGCTTCCTATTATACATTTTCTTTTATATGTTGTGTATCTGATTTCATGGTTGAATTGAAGTCTGAAGGGGACAAGGAATTAGTTTCAATTGTTTCTCTAATTTGAGCCAGAGAATTCCTGCAAGGAGTGCAGTTGAATCATCTTCAAGGAGTGCGTTGACAGAAGGGTTCAATTAGAGATAACTTTTATTGCCATTCATCTCAGAGGTGCAGTGGAATAGAGCCGTGCAAGGAGTGTGCAGGCCAAGTTAAGACTCAGAGTTGCGATTCTAAGAAAAGAGAATTAAGACTGTTGTTGCAGGAGTGCCCAAAGTCGATAAACTTCAACACTCAGTCAAGGTTGAAGGGGTTTCCGCAAGGAGTGCGAGCAAGAGATTTCTTAAAGGACTTGAGAGTCATGGAGAAGCTCAGGAGGAGTAGGCCTTCAAATTCATTGAAGGGATAAGTGCAGGGAAGCTACCATGGAAATTCTAGGAGAAGCGTCGCAGGTTGGCGAGTGGGCGAACGATTCTCGTAGGGAGACACTTCTTCATTTCGCAGAATCATCAAAGGGAAGAACGGACGGAAGAAATACTTTGAGGAGGGTTCACAAAGTTCCATGGGCCATTGGACCTCACGGAATTGTAGGGAGGTTATAGCGTAAGTGTGGAAGAGGTTCGAAGCTTAGGAGGGGAGCAGAGTCATCGATCCGTGCCATAGGAGCCGTCGGATCTACACATGGTATCGTGTATCAGGGATTCATGAGTCGAAGCTCCAAAATTGTGCAAAAAGAACCGCGATATCGCGATACGCGATATCCTGACAAGCCCAGGACTGTCCATCAGTGAGGACGCATGTCAGGAGATCCCAGTCAGTTGGGGTTCAGAGAATCGGGGTTTTCAAAGCTAAGAAATTCTTGCATATTTGAATCGCGAAACACAATATCCCGACGGAAGAGTCATGTGGGCCACAGTAAGGGTTAGTGGAGGACAGGTGGCATATCATATCGGGGATTGGGAAAAGGTAAGTCCCAAATCCTTTGGAATTAGGATTCGCGATCCCGTGAATTCTGAAATCCCGATTGAAGCGACGGGGGTGTGGAAAGGTCAATTCACACGTGCACATCGGAGATTCAGTGCATCGAGTATCGGGAGTCGATGATTCAAAGTACATGAAATCGCGAGTTGCGAAATCGTGATAGAGCAGAAGTCCCAATAGGTACGGGAAGAAGTCAGCGTTGACTGGCCATCGGGTCTTGGGGATTTGAGAGCCCAGTGATCAGCCGAAGACTCGCAAAGCTACGAGTTCTGATTTCCCGACAAGTGAACAAAGGGGATTCGCACTGAAGAGAATCTGTGGGGTGCATATTTCCTGATAGGGAAATAGAAGAACCTTGGAGTTCTTCGGGCCGAGAAGAAGAAGATCCTTTGAGAGCAGATGTGCTCCGAGGAGTGCGGCTATGCCAGTTAGGAGAATTTCACATTGATGAAGACTTTTTAACAACTGTGTTTCGTATTTTGGAATCGAGAAAATTTCCTCCTGAAAGTAAAATTTGTTTTCTTGAGCTAGTTGTTGAAAAGTTCGAAAATGATATTGAACTTTTGGATTCTCAAATTCAGTCATATAATTTCCTAGATCTCAAAGAATTCTTGGAAAATCTTCCTTCTCCAAAGAAAGAGGAAATCGTACTACCTGTTGATTTGCAGATTGATGATGATTATGTTTTCAAGTATAAGGATGAAGTTGTAGATGCATGGTTTAATTTTGAAGATGGAGCTGATCTACTAGTCATAGAAGATCTAGGAACGAATATCATTCATGATGCTTTAATTGATCCTATAGCAGATTACATGGAGGTTTATGTTAGCTTGAGCTTTCAAACATGTATTTTCTATAATGACCAAATATGTCACCAGTTTCCAGTACATATTTCAGCCTTGATTTTCATCAAGCACGATAAGGAATCCCAATCATGGAATCAACTATTGGGTTGGCTTTATTGGCACTTTTTCATTACCTGATTGAAGCAGTAACTAATAGAAAAGTAGGGTAGGTAGGAATGCGCCAATAAGCTCAACAGGATGAGCACTTTTATTTTTTATCTCTTCATAGTTTTATTTTCAGTTTACAGTTTGGGGGCAGCCCAATGATCAGTTGGTCGGCGAAATTCAGAGTTCAGCGATTCTAGACATCTCCTTCGGAGCTATCTTCCCCAGGTGGAGGCTATGTTAGAACCCTATATATAGGGAATCAATATTCTGAATAATACCTATCTATTTCAGGGTTTACGCTTTTTCTCATGACGCATGGTGAAGGAGACAAAAAGGGCTCGACACTACCGAAGCATAAGACAAGAAACTTGCACGCGAGCTTCAAGGTGAATTCCGATGCATTTTTAGAAAAAAATTATGATTTGGTTTGAAATGGAAAAATGTAATTCTTGTGAACACATACAAATTTGGTTTATTAGACAAAATTTGGTGAATTGAGCCAAAATTGGCCACTCGGCCTTTATGCAGAGTTTTAGTCTGGTTTATCAAAATATAAATATTTTGACAATATTTTTAGCAAAAATTATATTGGCCTAGGGCCAACCCCCGAATAATCTATTAGCGATATTTCTTGTCTCTGGATTAGGCGTACCCAGGTCTGTAGTTTGCACGGGAAGTACCTGAGCATAACATGAGAGAATCCTGTTTTTTAGCAGTAAGTCAAGCGAGCGGGCGAAGTTTTGCCATAGCTAGCCGAGATCCATCCATAGAAGCGGATCGATGACCATCGGGTTTTCGGGGCCAACCAGTTGCCCAGGTTTTAGCAAGGGGAAGTGCCATGGGTCAAAACAAATTTGGACCATCCGATCTAATTGGGACAGGTTGCAATCCTATCGGCATATCGCAGATCAGGGTTTCAAGGAGCAGGCATCCCTCGTCTCATGCATTTTTAAAACCCTAAACCCCAAATTTTTTATAGCACCCAGGATCAGGCCCATGGTTCTGGCACCTAGTCGTAAGAGAACAGGCCTGGAGGAGGGGCGTTTATGTTTGTCATTTGGCCTCTCGGGCCCCAAAGCGTCAAGCTAAATCACAGAAGGAAGGCATTGGGATGCTCTAGATGTCGATTGGACATGAGTTAAATCCCAGTACCTGTTGGAGATTAATGAAGAAAAGAGAGGGTGGTTCAAATCTCACCTCACTCATTTATTGCAGAGTATGGAGGTCTCAGTCGAAAGTCTTCCCAGGAGGGTCCCCTGTACCATTTCTCCTCAGGGAAGCCACACCAAGTCTTCAACTCGCCAAAAGAAACTGCACACGCCAAGTCAACATTCAAAGCGTTCAACTACCTGTGGCACGGGCCATGCCGAATTAAGGTAGCGTATGACAGAGCAATGCAGGCCATATTTGATTGAGGCGATGCCATCCAATAAAAGTTCTGAGACGCCTCTACTGGGTGAAAGGAAGGGGAGAGTATATGTAGGCATTTTTGCCATTTTGTAAGAATCGATGGTTGAGAAGAGCTCCCTACTGTAATGATTTAACAACTATTTTATCTTTCATCTTATGCATCTGTATATGAGATTTCTTGTTTTATGACAGACAGTTCTTCTTACTCCGTCTAATTTTCATCTCATGCTAAGAGGTTTGGTGAATGACTGACTCGTACGAATTATTGCAGTTCTGTTATGATAAAGGACTTATTATTACATAATTGTGTCCTCTGGCTTTGCGTTTGAATGTAAGTCGATCTTGTGTTTAAATTCCTTCTTCGACAGTCTATTAGAATCCTGCTGTTTATAATAGACCTCTGCTTTTCTCTTGTATAAGTCTTCCACCTGTTCACCCTTTACTACAGCTCACTGTCTAAAATTTACGCAAGACCTCACTTTCTCATGCATACCTGGCCTGGTTTCAGAGTTGGAACACTATTGTTTTGAGTTTACCTCCATTCGAACACCCATCTATAAATAATCATGACATAAAACTGATGGGCGTCGGGCTCTTCTCCTGCTAGCAATCCAGGAGTGACATTCATCGCCAACATTTATTGCACCGTTGTCGAGGACGAAGTTGAATATTTTCCCCGGGATTGACAACAACGATTAACTGATTCTGAAGTGCATCCGATATCAGAATTATCAAAATTTCTACTGTGCACCTGGTGACTCCATTTTGATGACTCCACTGGGGATAACCTACTCTATCAATTGTGGCTTTCAGAGGCAGACACACGCGGTCTCATCCACAGCTACCCCTAGCTACACCTAAAGCCAATCCAGAGGTGGTTCTCAGAAAAGGAAAGGCCCCTGAAGAAGAAGCTTCCACCGCTGAAACAGGTAATTTTCCATCTCCTTCTGTAAGAACTCCATTTTCTCCTCCTCAGTTTCTTAATAGAACTCCTTCATAAGTTTCCCATTTCCTGAATTTTGGGAGTGTTCCTTCTTAGTTTTCCCCTCCTGGTCTGGGATTGGAGGGAGAAATACTTGTCACTCCCCTCTCCTCTAAAGTTGTACCTTGGTGTAGACCCAGGACCACAGAATATTTCCCCACTCCTGCATAAGGAGGAGCACCTGCTGACTTAAGCTCGTTAGCTTTCTCCTTAAATCCTCTCTTGTTTCCCAATCCCATTAAGAACTCATCCCTGGTATCCACGTTCTGAGTTCCTTCTCCTCCGAGTTCCCCTTTACATAATATCCATATGGCTAGAGAAAATCCCCCTATGATCGCAATGGAGGCCATCATAGCCGCTAGGTATGCTCCTCTTGTCTCACCACATCTTCTTAATGGCCTCCCAGTAGATGGATACCTAAAGCAGTTGCCCAAGTTTACAAGCGAGGGGGACATATCTGCTGAAGAGCACCCAGTAGCCTTTTATACTTTCGAAGATGATAATGTTATCATGCATGCAGACGTATGGATGAGAATTTTTGTCCATAGTCTCCAAGGAAAGGCTAAAAAATAGTTCAAGGCCCTGCCTCCTGGATCTATTGATGGAATCGAAGCTTTAGATAGTACCTTTTTGAGATAGTGGGGAGATAAAAAAGATTTCATGTACTACATGACAGAGTTTGGGTCGTTGAAGAGAAAGGAAGGAGAGTTTGTCTCCGACTTCTCCAAGAGATTTAATAAAATGTACAACAGAATCCCTGCTGAGATAAAACCCTCCGAAGCCTCTGCAAAGATCACTTACTCCAGTTCTTTTGATCCTGATTTCTGCCCACTGCTAAGGGAGAGAAGAGTTTCTACGCTGGCCCAGATGCAGGATGCGGCCGTGGAGGTAGAATCTAACATATTGGCTGTCAACCGAATCAGGAACGCAGGTGATAGAAATACATCCAAGAATAGGCCTAAAGATTCCTCATCTAGTTCCTCTCCCCTGCTCCATCAAACAGATGAGACAGCTAGAGCACTAAAATCGCTTTCTGCCAAGATGGAAAGGTGGGAATTAGAGGGGAAACCCACGTACAGAAATCCCCGGAACACTGATAATAGAGGTTTCAAATGACCTACTAACAATATGCCTTAGTTTTTCCTGACGAAACAAAGGGGAAAGGATAGAGAATATCAAAGGGTTCAAACCCCCCTCCAAAACAACCTAGTTGATCATGAGGAAAGAGAGGAGATAGACGAGTTTGGCCCTGAAATTCATTGTATTGAAGAAACTCCCCCTTTTCCCCATTTGACGCAATCCACATATGAAGAATCCCTGATGAGCACTCAAATTCATGATTTGGGGAAAGAGCAAAGGGATAGTCACACTTCTAACAGATATAATCTCAGGTTGAGAAGGAAAGAAGGAGACTTTGACAGCCCAGACCAGCCCCTCATAGCAGAAAGGCCTACTAGATCTACAACAGCTGCTACTAAAGATAAAAGAGCTCAGAGCACTTTTCCAGCAGTCAAAGAACCCATCACTGAGGTAAGGGAAGCTCCTAAGCCCATTCCATCCTTTAATTTTGAACATGAAATTCAAAAGATCAAGATTCCCGTCCCCCTCTCAGAGCTAGTTAAAAATGAAGATTTTAAAAGATCCCTCTCCAAGCTGCTACAATCCGAGTCCCCTCAACCTCCCTCTGACTCAGTAAACCTTCAATATGAGAATCCATCCATCATCTTAGGCCCCATGGTAGAAGACAGAGATGACTCATCCCCTCCCTTCTACACATACCTGAACATACATGATAAAGTGCTACATAACTGCCTCATGGATTCAGGGGCTTCCCATAACCTTATGCAAAAAATAGTCATGGAAGAATTGGGACTGGAGGTGACAAAAACTTATCATGATTTATATTCTTTCTATTCAAGGAGAGTGCAGTGTCTAGGAGTCATCAAAGACCTGGTGGTTTCCCTATTTCAGCTGCCCATGAAAAGTGTGGTCATGGATATTGTGGTAGCTGACGTTCCCCCAAAATTTGGTATGCTATTGTCTAGATCATGGACTAAAAATCTTGGAGGGACACTACAGATGGATCTCACATACGCCACCATTCCGATCTTCGAAGGGGAACAAAGGAGGTTATACAGAGAAGCCCAGCTAGCCTATATTGTCAGTGATGAAGCAGAGCCCACCAATCACCCCATATTTGCACTTGACACCGACTTGGGGTCTAGTTTGTTGCACCTTACAAATTCCCCTGAAAGATCTTTACTAATCAGAAAACATCCCAGTCCTAATCATCCCATTTCCCCTCAAATACCCTCTATGTGGAAGATGTTTTTTTACGGAGCTTCTTCTAGCGAAGGCGTTGGCGCCGTAGTGGTTTTCATATCACCTTGTCAAGAAGCTTTGTCCCTATCATACAAGCTGGAATTTGAAGCCACCAACAACGTGGCAGAGTATGAAGCTCTTGTTCTGGGTATGAGGGCCACAAAGAAAATGGTAATTAAAGAGATAGCAATATTCGGAGATGCTGAGTTAATTATTCAGTAGTTAAGGAATGCTTATCGTGCCAATAATCCCCTGCTCAGAAATTATCGGAATGAAGTATGGGACCTTATTGATAATTTCTTCTTGGCTTTTAACATTTATTTCATTCCAAGGGGAGAAAATACTTTGGCGGATTCTTTAGCTGTCTCAACTAGTATGCTCAAATTTCCTCTGCTGCCTATGGTAAAAAATGATGTTGATATGAGATATAGGCCCTCGGTGTTGGACAATGTCAAGCATTAGAAGGTGTTCGAGGATGATCCAGAACTTGAAAGGTTTCTCAAATCAATTGATGAATTTTCTGCGGTACACATTGATCAAGATCCATATCGAGAAGGTGACCCTCACCCTGAGGTGTTTTTAAACAAAATTGCTAATCATCGGATCATCCAGCTGCCTAGCAATCACATCCCGAGAGGAATAGTCCCTTTAGAGAGACTGTTCAATGGGAACGATGTGGGAGTAAAGGGAAAGGTCTCGAATGAAGATGCTGATACATCCAAATGCAACATTGGCACACAGGAAGAGCCCAAGTTTGTCATATTATCAAGCAGCCTGACTAGTGAACAGAGGGATGAGTACACGGAGTTGCTAAGAGAGTTTTTTGATGTGTTCGCTTGGACCTACAAAGACCTCAAAACATGTGACACATCTCTCATCGAACACAAAATCCCGTTAAAGGAAGAAGCTAAGTCGTTCAGGCAGAATCTGAGACAGATAAATCCCATGTTGTTGTCGGTCATGGAAAAGGAAGTCAAGAAGCTATTAGATGCACAGATCATCGTCCCCTTGAGATATTCCAAATGGGTGGCCAATTTGGTTCTGGTAAGGAAGAAAAGCAGAGAAATCAGGATTTGTGTCGATTTCAGGAATCTAAATAGAAGCTCGAAGAAGGACAATTACCCACTACCTAAGATGGAACACATACTGCAAAGGGTAATTGGTGCATCCAGGATATCTATGATCGATGGGTTTTCCGGCTATAATCAAGTATCGGTCATGCCTGAGGACAGAGAAAAAATGGCCTTCAGAACTCCTTGGGGCACATTCATGTATGCCAAAATTCCATTTGGGTTGATGAATGCAGGAGCAACATTTCAACGAGCCATGGATATAGCCTTCATTGGAGAAAAAGACCAGTTTGTAGTGATCTACCTAGATGACATCACGATCTTCTCCAGGTCTGATAAAGATCACCGCTGCCACTTAAGGAAGGTTTTCTCGAAGTGTCGAAGATTTGGTTTTTCCCTAAATCCCAAGAAGTCCCTGTTCGCTATGATGGAGGGAAAGCTGCTAGGCCATATCGTATCGGCAGAAGGAGTAAGAATTGATCCCAGCAGAGTGGAGGCGATTCGAACCCTATCACTTCCCAGGTCTAAAAAATAGGTCCAGGCATTTCTAGGAAAGATTAACTTCCTGAGGAGATTCGTCTCAAATTTTGCTGAACTGGTAAAACACATCATAGCAATGCTCAAAAAGGGAAATGAAGTGAGATGGACCACTGAGCCCCGAGCATCTTTTGACCGAATAAAAAAGAAATTGACTGAGGCACCTGTGCTAATCAGTCCTGATTATTCCAAGGATTTCCTTATTTTTTCTTTTGCTTCTTGTGATACAGTGGCGGTGGTCTTACTGCAGAAAAATGAGGAAGGACGTGAGCAACCCATCACCTTCTTCAGCAGGGCGTTAAGAGATGCAGAGAGAAAGTATGAAATCATGGAGAAATAGGCCTATGCCTTAGTGAAATCTCTCAAAGCTTTCAGGGTCTATGTCTTGTATTGAAAAGTAATAGCATACGTTGCTTCAGCTTCCGTGAAGAACATCCTTATACAGCCCAACGTAGATGGGAAAAGAGGCAGATGGATCGCTAAAATTTTGGAGTTTGACTTAGATATAAAGCCCACCAAGTTGGTTAAGGGGCAAGGTTTAGCCAAGCTACTGGCTGAATCCAACTACAAATCCTTGGGAGTTAGTTTCATCAATACTCACCCAAGATCTCAGCAAGATGAATCGCCCAACCAATGCTCTCAAGATGGATTATCACTTGCAGGATGTGCCTGGTATCGTGACATTCTGTATTTTCTGCAGGAGTTGAAGCCCCCCGATGGAATGGGAAAAAACAAAGCAAGGGCTCTAAAGCTCAAGGCGGTCAGGTATTGCCTCATCGACCAAGCCTTGTACTAGAAAGAACCTCTAGGGGTATTTCTGAGATGCCTATACCTGCAGGAGGCCCAGAAGGTTACGTTTGATTTTCATAGCGGTCTTTGTGAAGGTCATGATTTCTAGAAGACCACATCTCACAAGATACTCTGAGTTGGGTATTACTGGACCACTTTGTTCCCCAATGTTTGCAGGGAGATCATAGCTTGCATCAAATGCCAAAAGTTCTCAGGAAAACAACAGCTCAAATCGCTGCCATTGAAACCTATAGTAGCTTCGACACCTTTTCAGTAGTGGGGGTTGGACTTCATCAAAGAAATTCATCCTCCCTCAAGTGGTCAACACAGATGGATCCTGACTGCAACAGATTATTTCACCAAGTGGATAGAAGTTGTCCCCACCAGATGCGCATCACACAAAGTAATTATCAGCTTCTTGGAGGATATCATAGTCCAATTTGGTTGTCCCAGCAGGATCGTCACCAATAACACTTTGTCTTTCAAATCTGAACCTCTTATTAAGTTCTATGAGCAGTTCCATATCTCACTAATTCACTCCACCCCCTACTATCCCCAAGGAAATGGTTTAGCAGAATCCTCTAACAAAAGCCTGATAAAGATCATCAAAAGATTGTTAGAGGATAACAAAAGAGCCTGGGATTCAAAGTTGAAATTTTCTCTGTGGTTCGATCGTGTCACAACGAAGAAGTCTCTGGGCACTTCGTCGTTTCAACTAGTCTACGAAGCAGAGGCAGTTTTCCCTACTCATCTCACCTTACCTGTGGCGAATTTCTTTCAAGACTACGAGGGAGAACCCAGATCATATGATCAGAAGAATTCATCAGATAGTGGAAGTGTAGCATATCAAAGAACAAGTGAGGGACACAACTTATAGTCATCAACAGAAGATCAAACAAGCTTTTGACAGAAAGGTCAAGAAAAAGGAGTTGGATATTGGGGATTTGGTATTTAAGTGGGATGCACCTAGACAGGATAAAGGCAAGAATAGCAAGTTCGATGCCCTCTGGATCGGCGCCTTCAAAGTCTCTGATATTTTCTCCAACAACACATACGGGTTGTAGGATCTGGAGGGTGAAGAGGTTTTCAATAGCCCAGTGAATGGGCATTTTCTGAAAAAATGTTTTATTTGAGCCTTAGACGACTCCTCTGTTTGTAAATATTGTCCTTGTTACCTTTGTGTATTTTCTTTTTACATGTTTTCAGCTTAATAGGTGACTCCATAGCCCAATAACAAGGCACTAAAGCTGCGGAAGGATTTATTAGAGCATTGCAGGGATGACTCTATCCCCCATGGAGACTAATGTTAGTGATATTTCTTGTCTCGGGATTAGGCATACCCAGGTTTGCAGTTTGCACGGGAAGTACCCGAGAATAACATGAGAGAATCCCATTTTTTAGAAGCAAGTCAAGTGAGCGGGCGAAGTTTTTCCATCGGCGGCCGAGATCCATCCATAGAAGCGGATCGGCGGCCATTGGGTTTTCGGGGCCGACCAGTTGCCCAGGGTTTAGCAAGGGGAAGTGACATGGATCAAAATGAATCTGGACCGTCCGATCCCATTGGGACAGGTGGCAAGCATGTCGACATATCACAGATCGTGGTTTCGCAGAGCAGGCACCCCTCGTTTCATGCATTTTTAAAATCCCGAACCCCGAATTTCCGATAGTGCCTAGGATCAGGCCCACGGTTTTGGTGCCTGGTCGTAAGAGAATATGCCTAGAGGAGGGGCATTTATGTTTGTCATTTGGCCGCTCGGGCCCCGAAGCGTCAATCTAAATCACAGAAGGAAGGCATTGTGATGCTCCAGATGCCGATTTGACGTGAGCTAAATCCCAGTAACTGTTGGAGATTAATGAAGAAAAGAGAGGGTGGTTCAAATCTCACCTCTCTCATTTATTGTAGAGTATGGATGTCCTGGCCGAAAGTCTGCCCAAGAGGGTCCCCTGTACTATTTCTTCTCAGGGAAGCCACGCCAAGTCTTGAACTTGCCAAAAGAACATGCACATGCCAAGTCAACATTCAAAGGGTTCATCTACCTCTGGCATGGGCCATGCCGAATTAAGGTAGCGTATGACAGAGCAATGCAGGCCAGATTTGATTGAGGCGATGCCATCCATTGAAAGTTCTGAGACACCTCTGCTGGGCGAAAGGAAGGGGAGAGTATATGTAGGCATTTTTTCCATTTTGTAAGCATCGATGGTTGAGCAGAGCTCCCTACTGTAATGTTTTAATAGCTATTCTAGCTTTCATCTTATGCATTTGTATATGATATTTCTTGTTTTATGACAGACAGTTCTTCTTACTCCATCTAATTTTCATCTCATGCTAAGAGGGCTCGTGAACGACTGACTCGTGCGAATTATTCATTTATGTTATGATAAAGGACTTATTATTACATAATTGTGTCCTCTGGCTTTGTCTTCTTCTACAGTCTGTTAGAAACTTGTTGTTTATAACAGACCTCCTCTTTTCTCTTGTATAAGTCTTCTGCCTGTTCACCCTTTACTATAGTTCACTGTCTGAAATTTATGCAAGACCTCACTTGCTCATGCATACATGGCTTGGTTTCAGAGTATGAACACTATTGTTTTGAGTTTACCTCCATTCGATCACCCATCTATAAAAAACCGTGACATAAAACTGATGGGCATAGGGCTCTTCTCCTGCTAGAAATCCAGAAGTAACTTTTGTCGCCAACATAATCAACACCGAGGATAAGCACCATTTCACAAACCGATAGTAAACACACGAGCCAGTGCTAGCACCAAACTCCAAAGATAGCCTTGGGCTTACTTCATCGAAAGATCATATCACGGTTGGCTCATATAAATTCCCAAAGCTCAGTTTACCACGTGAATGTGGGATATTGCCCACATAAGCCAAAAAATATATAAAACGTAGCTTCTAAACCCTATGCTAGGTGTTTGAACCAGATTAAAGGTGTCAACTACAGGGAAACATGCATGCATAAAGGGTTATGAGGTGTCAAGGGATACCATCGAGCCACATCTGGTCAAAGCTCAGGAATCGCTAAGTCCCCATGTGCAGAAAGTCAAGGATATTTGTGGTCCTTACACAGATCAAGTTGTTTCTATTTCACAATATCATGGTGCCCTCGTAAACAACACCTTTTATATCCAGGTGAGAAGGCTAATGTACCACAACGGTTGGATGGGAAAAAGAAACCAAGACGCAAGAAAATAGATTCATCAATGACTTCGTTTCCTGACAATACTTTTGTAGGCGAATCAGTTCATGGTGTGTTGGATGGTTCATTCGATGTTGGATACTTTTTTATGGTTAGAGTGGGAGACATTACAGATTTTCTTGTAAAACCTCAGGTGAATAGGAAAATGGAGGATGTAATAATATCTCTTAAAGGTAGAGTTGAGGATGGGTCTGGGAGTGATGGTGGTGACGAAGAGGATCAATATCAGAGTGAGGGCATTAAGATTGATGAAGTTGTAGATGAAAAGTGTGTAAATATGCAACAAGCAGAAGGTCCTTAGAAGCCCAAGGTTGTGCCTGCCAACACATTAGAATCTGCTACAAATAATGAACAAGAGAAGAGTCATGAGGTTGAAGAAGCTATTGATACAAAGCTCCAGGCACATGTGAATGAAAGGCCTTCTGAACACAGATCAAGAAAAGTCCATCAATGAGCTTCATAACAAGTTGATCAGGATGGCGATTTGAAAGAGATTGAATCACTCTTAAAAACATTACAACGCCAAGAGATTAGGGCTGCTAATCGAAAAGTGTCAGGTCCATTATCTTCAAAGGAAACTGACAACACAAATGTTGTATCCACAAAATCATCACCCTTAAAGCTACAAAATGCATCTAATGGAAAAATCAAAGGAAAGAGTCCCAAGAAGAGAGGAAGAGATGCATCTTCGTCTGTTGGTAAAGTTTACAAAACGCGTCGAAAAACTGTTTCTAACAATGAGAATGTCAAATCTTCTGGATGCCCGAAAACACCAACGAGAGATAACTTAAATTCTGCATCTCCTTCAAGTTCGCTTCTAGTTGTATCATATAGTGACTTTGAGTAAGCCACCGATTATATGGTGGGAAAGGATTGCAAAGCCCAAGCACGATGATGTTATTCTACATTTAAAATTGGTTACATGAAATATTCAATTGTAATTCATTTTATTATCATGCAAATCGATTTGAAATGTAGGTTATGTCCTTTCAGTTGCTTGTTGCTTGCTTGTTGCCATGTAATGTGATCCTATTTTGGTCCATGAATATCTGACATCTGATGAAAGGATCAACAAAGATGGTTTCATTTTCCATGGGATTATAAGAGAGGAAAACTCAGGTTTCAAGAATCTCAAGAAAGAAATGGAGCACAATTTCATAATGCAAGCCTTCAGATATGAAAAATGGCTTGCCAGCTTAGACATAATTTCTTTCTCTCTGTCTTGCAGCTTTCCTGAGATGAACTCCAATTGCTTGAAAATTATTGTCCTTGCAATTTTCTCTTTCTCCTGATCATTCGATGGAAAATTTGAAAGGAACCAAGACGCATGGCAATGACAAAATCGACAAAGAGAATCAGATCCCTGATTAAAGGCGAAAGTTCAGTGAAATAAAAGATGAAATGGTTGAGCATTTACAGGAGCATAGCCAAGGAGCCTTTAAGCATCTTGTTGACATATGGCATAGGCATTTAAATGAGCAGTTTAACGATCAAAGGGATTTGTCTGAGTGGTTAAGAAGGAGCCCGAGATATCTGGCAGCAAACAAAATATTAGGCTTGTACATAGTTGTCAATCCATCACACTTGTCATCAATTTTATAATGCAGTCACAAGTGGCAGAGCAATTCCAGACTCTAAAGGAAAACTCGACAATTGGAAAATGACAGTTTCAAGCATTCCTGATCTAAGAAGATTTGACTCTAGCCAGTCTCCAACAACCTCAAGCATTCAACGACTGCTGCATTCATTGGTTTTTGATGCTGTTACAGTCTATTTTCTAGCAAATCTTAAACAACCTCCAGTATGCCAGATGTCGAGGCAGCAGTTACCAAATTTAAATTTCCCTTTAATTTACTGTTTGATTTGTTTTAGGAGACAATTGACATGTGTAAATCTTTGTAACTGTTTTCTATTTTCAGAAAACAGAGGTAGAGCGCGAGTCTTGGCAAGGCTGAGGAAATTTTTCTTATTTATACACATGTAAAATATCAAAGGGGGGTTCGGGCTGAGAGGAGAGGTTTTCGACCTATGTGAGAGGGTTCGACCTGAAGTTTTTAATTTTCTTTGTTGGAGTGTGGGCTGTGTTTGGCCAGAGAACATTTTCTGTAATATTTAGATGATCAATCAGCAATGGGCATGCTTTTTCTACATGATTCTTGTGCGGATGTTTTGGTGGCGTTTCTTTCCCTGTTAAGTAATTTTCCTGTCATTTTTTCTCTTGTTTTCAAGTCTTATTGTCAGCAGATAATAACAGAGTAGAATTTATTGTAAAATACTATGCATATCATCTTGTGATAATCTTTATGTTACTCATCTAAAAATCTCAGTTAAGGAATTCTTAGTTGTTCCTTTGATTGGATTTTGCCTCCCCTAGTTCTTCCTCAAATCGACGCCATCAAAACTTAATTTGATCCAACATTTATGCTACCTTTCCCTATGTAAGAACTTTGTCCAGATCTGAGAGTGAATCACATATTTAAGCATAGACCCCATTTGTCCAATGGCCCTCCTTGTTGTCCAAAACTAACCATTTAAAAATAAAAAACCCCATACTTTCATAGCTAGCCTAAACATCCATCCCATACAAACCAAGTTAAATCTAAAATATAGATCCCTCTCTGAGTCTTGGAGGGCTAGATCTAAGACTCCAAGTGGTTTGAGGTTACCTCTGTGATTGCCTCTGCAACCTTAGGCAAATTACAGAGCATTAACACCTTCATTTGTCTTGATGGAGTTGTCTTCAATATCTTCCTTGTTTATTTGGTATGTCTCCTCTATCTTTAGCCATAGATCCTTGGCGGAAGTGCATTGTCCCATGCTCTCTTTGATAGGGTTTGAGAGTCCACTAAGAATGGTCTTGAGAGCCAATGAATTATTCTTATTTCCTTCCCTTTCGGATGCAAACTTTGAATTTTTCTTCAAAGAAACTAATCCACCAATGGCTTCCTTCCAAATACCTGCTCCCATTTCTTTCAAATGCAATCTCATTTCTATTCTCCAAGTACAATAGTTTTCCTCATCAAGGATTGGAACTTCATCATCCATTTGTGTGTATATAGATCTCCTCAAATCTTGTTAAGGCTTATAGTCAAGGCCTTCTCTGATACCAATTATTGGACACACTGAATACACTAAGAGGGGGCGGGTGAACAATGTAGGGCACTTTTTCTAAAAAATCCATTTCACAAACTTCTTAGTTAGAAATCACAAATTTACTCATTACTTATTATTGTCATTCATAACCAGTCAAATGTAACTATACATCAACAACCTATAAGAACAACACATATCATCAACAAGTCATCATCACAAAGAACACAATGAACACAAGATGCATGTACAATTTTCTTTTTATTACGGACTAGAATCCTTGGGTTTTTCAGCAATAACTGAATAGAGTACAACTCTACAAGAGAACTAGCTCTATAATGCAAGAATCACTTACACACTCAACACCAACTTAGATGAGGCAAAAATACTCAACAGACATCAATCTATCAATAGGTACACAACCTTTTGGTCATGCAGCACATGTATGTACACGCCCTACTATTAGTACATATCACGTATGTACACGACCAGTCTGTACTTCAACATGTGTATCACGTCTGAGCTCTTAGAGTTTTCTCTTTAATTTGAACTCAGATCCTCTACACCCTTCAATCAAATTCTCTTTTGTTATTCACTTTCCCATCTTATCGATAGCCTTACACAACACATCCAACCTCTCCAACAAATTACTCATGCTCCCGAACCAATGCATTATGCATGCTACTCAATCATATATAATAAATCAACGTACTATAACAATCATGTCATAATTGAATCATAAGAGTGTTTCTCACACCATTAACCAACACAAACCACATCATGAAAACCATACCAAGGAAGCCTCAAGCATTCACCAAACAATAAGAAAGAGTATCCATCAAGACAACCATGTAACCATACCTTTTAAAGAAATGGATAGAATTGATGTATCTGAGCATTGTAGACCTTCATGGGAGGTTGATCTCAGAATATAGAACCTCTGCCTCTTCATCGTCTCAAGTTTCCATGGATTTACCAACATGTACACACACTAATACATTTCCATCCCGCGTACGTACACACCCTAATACACTGAAAACCCGTGTATAAATCAATATGTATGCACCCTAATACATTGTCAGCCTGCGTACGCCTCAAAACTAGGGTTTCTAAACTTCCAAAAATAATTTCGTCAAAATCTCAAACTTGCTGAAACGTTTATGCGTCCATGAGATCCTCCACACACTCTCTCTCAGAATAGATCTTCAATACATTCTCAAGAGATACACACAAGACATACAAGCGATGACCAACGATCAATCAATCAATCAATGATCAATCAACAATCAAGCTTTTGGCATCAGTCAATCACTTGACATCAATCAATTAACATCAATTAATTAAACCATTGGCATCAATCACAACCTGATCCAACATATACAACCTATACCATTCAATAAAAAAATTATTAAATATATTTTATAAATAAATCACATAATTTTTAGGGAAAAAATAATCGCTTTAATCAATGGAATTTTTATATACAAATCACTAGTACGTTTATTACATAAAACAAACATGTGCATTAAAAAACTTAAAAAAAAATTGTGAAAACATTTTCTGTGTTGTTTAGATGAGAACATTGACGATATTTTTTTTTTATGCACCACATATATATATATATATATCTGTCTTTATCGATGTGTTCCTTATACATAAACGCAACGTACCAATGTGTTTTTGTCAAAAAGGTGCACTAGAGAAGAGGAAAATGTTTTTTTGAAAAAAACATCAAATCGAAAACAGTTTAAAAAAAATGTGAAAAGCCAACTTCATTTGGGATTCGATGCAATAAGTTGTCCCTATGCATCACATGCCAAACATTTAACTATAGAAAACGAAACCCATAGATCTAAAATACCTAATTCTGGACTGATAGAGGGATTTAAATCCCAGGGTGAAATTTTTCCTTCACGTAAGCAAAAAAAACCAAGGGTGTAAGGTAAGTATGAATTTATTTTTTTATTTTTTTCTGAATGCAATGTTTTGAGTGAATCACAGTACCCTTCAAGTCTTGATTTTTCTGAATATTTATGATATTGTAAAGTATTCTTCTACTCCACATTACTCCCTGGTATGTCTCTCTTCTAGATCTCTTTTATGTAAATTTTGGAAAAATAATGAAAATATAGAATACCTTCTTAATATCAAAAAAATGTTATGAAAAGGGTTTAGTGTGAATCACCATACCCTTCAAATTCTCATATTCTAAATAATGTTGTGGTTCCAAAGTATTATTCTCCTCCATAGTATTCCTCCATGTCTCTCTTGCAAGTCTCTCCCGTGAAAAATTTTGCAAAATAATGAAATAGTGAATAGCTTTTTAGTATTTAAATAGCTATGAAATTCAATTCCCGCTCTTTTTTTAATTGTTTAAAAAAATCGTGTTTTTATTTTTACTTTTTTGGCACGATAGTGAATTTATGTAAGACACACCAATGTGACCATATTACATTACATATCGGTGCATCCATATTATTTTACACACCTGAGACATATAATAAATTTATTTGAACTTTTATTTCCACAAAAAATAGTATATTAATCTCAAATTATCTTTTATGATAAATTCACATGACTTTAATTACTTCAGTATACATTTTATGTTTTATGTCACCTTATTCTTAAAAAATGGTTTCAAAACTATATTCAAACTGATATTGTGGTATGGTCCTCAAAATTTATTTTAGATATGTATAAAAAACTTTATTGTTAATTTTGTTGAAATGCAGGCAGAAAATCTTATTATATGATCAAATGACCAATTCTTCAAATTCCATCCCATTCGATATTGTTCAAAGTCCATCGTGGAGCTCTCCATTTCCATCTCTAGTAATTTTAACTTATTTTATTTATTTTTCGATTATCTCATCGATTTTTTTTATCCATGTCAATATGAATAAAAATGTATCCAAATTGCAGGATCCTGATTTAGAATTGAGTTCAGATGCAAAAAATATTGCAGTACCAGTTCACAAATGTCGGAAGGTCTTATCAAGAGAAATATACCGCAATAAATTGGTAGATGAAAATGGGCAACCACTTTACCCTACCAATTGTGACATTCCATCTTCCAGCCGCAATCCTTGGTCGACGATGGTAATAATTGTTTGGTATAATGTAATTTGAACAAAAAAACTATTTGATTGTGCTTACTAATATCATTGATGTACTAATGCTTAAAATTTTTGAAATTAGGATTCTTTTGATGATGAGATACCTACCTACCATCTTATGTTGCAACCCACAACAATTTAAACCTAAGAGAAGTTTGTAATGAGAGAAAAACTCAGAGTTGAAGAGTACCAAGAATGGTTGAATCAAACACCTATTCAATTCCCACTACGTCTAGATTCACCAATTAGGAATGACTACAACAATACTAGTAGTTCTTTAGAAGTTGTCAATGGAGACAATTAAAAAGAGGTTGGTATGGATGTTTACTTATGGGATACAAATTCCATGGAGACAATGTTGTTATATGCATTCCATAAAGATGAGCTAGGCGATGATGCTCATATCAATGATAACATTTTCAAAAGCCTATAATATGCTTCCACCACCCCTCTGTTTGAACCTAGTGTGGTCAAAGTCTACACATATTGGGACAACAATGTTACTTTACAACATGAAAGCAAAGTTTTTCATGTCAAACACATGTTTCTCTAGGATATTGAGGTAATTGAATAACAAGTGTTGTATGTTAATTTTTTAAAATCTTTTCACAATACAATCAACATTAGAAATGGTTTCTTTTATAAACATTAAATGACGTTGTACATTAATTCTATTTCCCACTAACTCTAGGATATTCAAAGATAAGGTTATTCCTAGTGATAATGTTTTACCTGGTAGTTGGGAAGAGGCAAAGCATTTTTTGAAAGTGTTGGGTGTTGAGTATGTATCATATCATGCATGTCCAAATGATTGTGTTCTAAATAGAGGAGAATATGAAGGCAAAGAGATATGTCTAAAATGTGGGCATGATAGGTACCGTAAATCAAATAAAATAGTAAATTGTATGGTCCTCGTCATAAGATGTTGAGCACATGTCTATAATTCCAAGGATTCAAAGGATATTTCATTGTAAATAATTAGCTATGTTGTAGGGATGGCATGCCTGGCACAAAAGTGAGTTGGAATTTATGTGAATCCAAACATATTCAATAGACATGAAGCATACAAAGAAAACATGGTGAGAACAATTCAAGGAAGGAATATGAAGTCTATGAATCAACATAGAAATAGATGGCATGAACCCATATTCCCTCCAAGACACCAACTATTATGTTTGGCCTTTAGTAGTGATCAATAACAATATCCACCCATGGTTGTCCATGAAGAATGAGCATCTTATGTTGGCTCCTATAGTCCCTCGTAGAATACAAGTGAAGAAAATGGATGTCTACCTACAACCATTAGTATATGAATTGAAGGAATCATGGGAAAGGATACATGGATACAATGTATCAAGACCCATCACAACAGAGAGGATTTTTACATTGTATGGCATATGTTCTTACAACACACATGATTATCTAAGATTAGGAGTTTTCTATGCTAACTAACATGTTTTTTATTTTTTTATATATGTAACAATATTTATTTTCATATTTTATACATTGTGATTGGCATTCTATTCTTAAGCACTAACACGTTATGTATACAATAATTTCATAGGTCTTGTAACTAAAGGATATCATGGATGTAAATGTTGTGGACCTTCTCTGAAGGTTGTGTGGTCCAACCATTTATGAAATCTAGTGTAATAATGCTCGAGGGTATTCCTCCTAGAAGAAAACCCTTATCAAAGAGAAGCATTCACTTTCAATGGTAAACTAGAGAGAACCAAATGCTTGCAATAATGACATCAACATAATGGCTTAGAGAATATGAGAGAGAGAAGGAGAAGGATATTACATAAATGTTCAATTCAAATGGGGAGACTATGTTCGATGATCCATAATTCTTTGAAACCTATGTTGAGAAATCACCCATTGGGATGAAAATGAAATCTATCTTTTATGAACTCCCCTATTGAGAGCATCTTAATATTGCCCACTTACTAGATCCCATGAATATATTTAAAAATGTTTCATCTTATTTCTGGATGCATATATCATCGAAATAAAGTGACACATTGGTCATGACGAGAGATCTTATTTCTTCAAAAACTAAAAAGAAACATTTTCCAAGACAAGAAAGTAGAGGAGAGGTTGGTCCCTCTTGGTCTTTCAAAGAAGGTGATGTCCCATTGATTTTGACTAAAGAATATCTTTCTTTGGAAAAGGAATTTATATTGGGTTTGAAGGTGTCTTCCTTATATGGTTATTCCCTAAGAATTTTCTTCACTGTGCATCAAGACCATTTGTCAGGGTTGAAATCACATGACGATTTGAACCTTCTAAACGTACAATGTATGTCAAAAATATAATTTTATTATTTGTAATTTTTATTTTTATGCCATGTGATAAACGATAATTAAATTTTTATGTGTTTACATTGTAGTTTCATTATCCTCTTCTCATGCATAGATATGTGAACCATGACTTCCCCCATGACCTAAGGTGTTCCATATCTCAATTGTCTACATTTGTACATTGGATCACATGAAAGGAGATTCATATGGGTAGCATTCCATGGTGGCTTCAAGAGATAGATTAGATTGTTTGTATGTTTGAGAAGGAAATATCGTCGAGTTTCATGGACTTGCAGGTTCATCTTCAAATTCACCTATTAGATGAGGTTTAATTAGTCGGGGTGGCCTCCTATTATTGGATATTTGTTTTAGAGAGGTACATGAAGAAATTTAAAGGATTTGTTTGTAAAGGAAAAAACCTAAGGGGTCTATGGAAAAGGGGTACATATCCTATGAGTCTTTCTATTATTCCAGTGAGTACATCGATCATATCGAAAACACACCAGGTGCACTAATTTGGGACGATGAAAGGGATGAAGACAAAAGAGAAGGGGAGCTTCTCCAAATGGATGGAAAAATGTGCTTGACAAATAGTAGGTGACTTATCATTTGTCAAATTTATGCACAGTAACTATTCACACTAAAATTCATAATGTATATTTTCATGATCTCATATGTACTATGTGCTGGTTTGATTTCATGAATACATCAACGAATACAGAAATTGATTTAATCAATAAATTAATTATTTACAATTAGAAGGAAACACAGTCGTGGGTCGCATTGTACGAATAGAAGAGGAGGAAATGGGAAAGTGACAAGAAATAATTTAGACGATTGAATGGTAGAATCATGCTTTATCTTGATCACTTAAAATAAAATATGCCAATGATATGCCCCAATAGTTGGGTTGTTGACTAGGTCAGAGAGAAATATTGTGCATCCACTTGTTACCCGTGTGAAGAAGAAGATGCGCTAAATATAGGGATTGGTTGCAACAAATTGGTAATGTTTTTTTTGTGTGCATATGTTTTAACTTCGTAATGCACATTTCAATTGTAAGTACATCTATACTATTTTATATTTTAATGGTCGGATTATTATATGCATATTGACACTTTGATTTGTTCGTTTTTTTATAGGTGCATTTGTTCCCATCTATCTGGGCATATGGAAATAATTTTTTTATAGAGGATGTCAATGTTGGACACATGACACAAGACTATGGAGTAGAAGTTGAGTTCGATCAATCTAGTTTTGCTAGCAACTGTGATAAAAACACCATACACGGGAAGTTATGTTACGTTGCAAAGATACAAGATATCATTCGAGTGGACTTCTCTTCTTTCCAATGTGTTATTTTTAGGTGCAAGTGGTGGGACACATTTTATCAAAATAATGTAAAGGAATATCATGATAGTGGGATTATATTTATCAACTCTAAAATATTGAAGCTAAGGAGCCTTATATTTTCTCAAAACATTACAACCAAGTGTTTTTTTACCTAGATGTGTTAGATAGGGATTGATGGTTTGTACTAAGATACAACCCTAGATCGAAACATATTTTTGAGAACAACAGTGTTATCATGCCAAGCAAGGAAGATAGAGAGGATGATAACAACAAAGAGTGATACGTACATGTTTTATTTAATCTTTAATATTGTTTTTGTATATTTTTGTTATATTATTTATTTCGCTAATTATATTATTTTTTATTCATATTCTAAACATGATGCAGGAGCATCTACGACTTCATCAAGCGAGCCAGCGTGGAGGAAAGAGAAGAACAGCTAGACAGCACCAGCGCATACATTTTTGAATCACTTTGAAGATTTTTGGGCTGCCATTTAACTAAAGGCATTCAAAGTTGAGCGCACTTGTATTGTATTATAGATAGGAAGGAATTTAATGGTTTTAATGATGTTAGATAGGATTAGCTATAGATTAGACAGTTTTTACTTCTAGGAGGGAAAACGAATATAGGCACCCTCCTTGTATAATTGAGAATTATTATTCAGCATTAGCACAACAGAGCAGAAGGAGAGCAACTCAGAGAACTGGTGAAAAATCCCCATGTATAGATATTGAGTTAATACTAAAGTTTAATTCAATTTCATGGGTGTGATTGTTCTCTGTGTGTTGTTGATATTATGTTGTTTCCTATTTGCTTCTTGTTTTGCTTATTGTCTATATTCTGCATATGTGATTTCATGGCAAGTTCGAAATCTGAGGGAATGACAGAATCAGGTTCAATTGTTTCTCTGTCTAAGCCAGGAGATTCCGGCATAGAGTGCAGTGGGATTCCTCCGCATAGAGTGCATTGAGGTGGTTGGACAGTTAACTCTCATTCTCATTTGCCCAGAAGTTGTGTGGGTTTATTCAGACCATGCAGATGAGGTGCAGGTTGAATTGAAGACTCAAAGGCAAGCCTAGAAGGAGGAGAACAGGGAATCCCTGATTCAATTTCATGGACGTGTTTATTTTCTGTGTGTTGTTGGCATTGTGCCTTTGCATATTGGCTTCCTGTTACTTACTTACTTCATATGCTGCGTATGTAATTTTATGGAATAATTGAAACTAGAGTGATTCTAAGTGGAAAGTTGGTGAAAGCTCAGGAGGGAGAGTTCCTTACAAGTATTGTGGAACAGACCTAGGAGAAGCCCGAACGGGAGAAGCTTCGGAGCAGGAGAACTCTTCAAGAGGAAGAGAATCGACGACTTGAACTCTTGAGAAAGAGTTAACCTCCAAGCTCAAGCGGAACTCGTTTGCCATCACATTTCGGCATATCGGGGTTGGCGAGTGCAAGAGTTGCATGCACGTTAAAATCGCGAATAGCGATTTCTCGATTTCGTGGGAGCCGTCGATTGTTGGAAGGAAAGGTGGCTCAAATCTGAAGAATCGAGGTTTCGGCGTTCGGGGTTTTCCAACAGCAAAGAACTTTGTGTCGAGGATTCGCGATCCGCGAAATCCCGAAGGTGACATGGCAGAGTGGGGCCCCGGAAGATAGGATAGTCCAGGTGGCGATATCCCGATCTATTGACCATTGACCATCGACATTCGGGGTTCAGAGTTTGTAGTTGCGCGAGGAGTGTGCATAGAGTTCGCGATACCGCGAAACCCGATTTCCCGAAGTAACGGAATGGGAAATCAACAAAGAGTCCTGTGGGTGACGAGAAGTCCCGACACGGGATTTGAAGGGTGTTGCAACTCTTCGGGCCGTGGGAAAGAAGGTCCTGGCAAGAGAGGCCATGCCATCGAGGTCACAACTTGCATCAGAGTGGTATCATAGAATTGGATACCTACTTCGACTATGAAGATATCGAGGAGGACAAGAAAATAAGGCATGCTATTACCAAGCTAAAGGGACACATAGCCTTATGGTGGGACGAGCTGCAGACAGACAGGCGTTCCAAAGGCAAACAAAAAATCAAGAGCTGGGACAGGATGATCGCTAAGATGAAGGTGAATTTCATTTTGAGAGACTATCAGATCACTCTGTTCAGGCACATGAAGAACCTGAGATAGAAGCTGATGACAGTGAGAGAATACACCGAAGAATTCTATAGGCTCAACATCAGAGCGGGTCATCGGGAGAGTGATGACAAAAAGGTGGCGAGATACCTGAATGGTCTTAGGTATGACATCCAAGATGAATTGAGCATGGTCACCATATGGACGGTTGAGGATGCGTACCAAATGGCTCTGAAGGCCGAAGAGAAGCTGAGCCGCAAGTAGGGACAGTGAGGGGGAGGCAGGAGCCAGCCCAGGGGTAAGGTGGTTGCCGAAGAAAGAACTCAGAAGCCTCAAGGTAGAGTTGAAAGAGGTGGAGCCTCATAGCAGAGGCAACAACATGCTAAGACGATGAGGCAACATACCGAGCAGGGTGGCGGATATGGTGACGCCAACGTAATTCCTCGTACCCGAGGTAGAGGAAGAGGCCATGGAGGATTTATCACATGTTTCACCTGTGGAAAAGATGGTCACAAATCCGTTGACTGTCCAGAAAGGAATATAGACAGAAGAAAAACCCACGTCGTTGAGGCACAAAGACGAGATGTAGGGGATGAAAACACTGGAAGTGGGGAGTCACTGACAGTGCACAAGGCTCTCTTGAAACCTGAGAGAGAGATGGATAGCTCAGCGCAAAGATGAAGACTGTTCTGGACGACTTGCAAAACCAAGGGCTAGAAATGCAAGGTCATAGTGGACAACGGAAGCACCGATAATATCGTCTCGACTGAGATGGTGGAGAAGCTGGAGCTGAAAACAAACAAACACCCGAGTCCATATAAAGTGACATGGCTGCAGAAAGGACACCAGGTATGTGTTACGAAGCAGTGCTTGGTCAATTTTAAAATGGGTGAATATAAGGATGAAATCCTGTGTGATGTCATTCCCATGGATGTCTGTGATGTTTTATTGGGTAGACCTTGGTAGTATGACCGACATGTTGTTCATGATGGGAGAATGAACACATACACCTTGGAGAAGGATGGGAGATCACATACCTTACATCCGGTAAAGGATAAGGAAGTGAAGTCGGAAGTGAGCAATACCATACTTCTCATGAGTGGGAAGGAACTTCTCACAGAGCTGGAGAAAGATGAGGATCCACAATTCTTTGTTGTCATGAAGCCGAGAATTGTCCTGACAAGCACAAGAGTGGACGACTTGCCAGAAGAAATTCAGGAACTACTTGGAGAGTTCATTGATATCATCGTAGACAAACTACTGCGTTCGTTGCCACCGATGAGGAGTGTGAGTCACCACATTGACCTCATACCCGGAGCAAGTCTACCGAATAAGGCAGCATACAGATTGACACCTCAGGAGAATGAGGAAGTCAAAAGGCAGGTACAGGATCTGCAGGATAAAGGACTGGTGAGAGAAATTCTTAGTCTGTGTGTCGTTCCAACGGTATTGAGTCCGAAGAAGGATGGAGGCTGGAGGATGTGTACAAACTCCAGGGCGATAAATAAAATTACCATCAGATACAAGTTTCCACTGCTGAGAATGGATGATTTGATGGATTGCCTATGTGGGGCAAATTACTTTTCCAAAATAGATCTCAAGAGAAGATATCATCAGATTTGTATGAGAGAGGGAGATGAGTGGAAGACAACATTCAAAACAAATGAAGGTTTGTATGGGTGGTTGGTCCTGCCGTTTGGTTTGACAAACGCGCCCAACACTTTTATGAGACTGATGAATGAAGTCCTGCGAGAATTCATTGGCAAATTTGTGGTCGTGTATTTGGACGACATACTAATATTTAGCAAGACTAGGGATGAACACCTGAGGCATTTGGCCATTGTAATGAGGAGGCTACGGCAGGAGAAGTTGTTGATCAATTTGAAGAAGTGTTCCTTCATGCAGACAGAGCTCATTTATTTGGGTTTTTTAATCTCGGCAAATGAATTGAAGATGGATCCTAAGAAGGTTGAAGTAATCAGGAATTGGCCATCGTCGAGGAATGTTTTTTAGGTAAGGAGATTTCATGGACTGGCTAGCTTCTACCAAAAGTTCATTCAAAATTTCAGTGGGATCAGTGCAGCAATGATGGATACTGTGAAGAAGCGACATAAGGTTTTCCATTGGACAGCAGAGGCTGAAGGAAGCTTCAATTTGTTGAAGCGAAAGATTACTGAGCAGCCAATTCTGGTGCTGCCAGATTTTCACAAAACCTTCCAGGTGAAGTGTGACACCAATGGATATACTGTTGGAGGGGTCTTGAGTCAGGATGACAGGCTTGTAGCATACTATAGCGAGAATCTGGATGATGTGAAGCTGAAGTACTCCACGTACGATAAAGAGTTCTATGCCATCATTCAGGCCTTAAAGAAGTGGAGGCATTATCTCATACCCAATGAATTTGTCCTGTACAGCGACAACCATGCATTGCAGTTCATGAGCCAGCAAGAGAAGCTGAATCAGAAGAATGCGAAGTGGGTAGAGTACATGCAGAATTTTACATTTGTGATAAAGCACATTTCAGGGACTGCAAACAAGGTGGCTGATGCCTTGAGCAAAAAATGTTTGCTGCTGCAGGATTTCAAAGTCAAAACCTCAGGTTTTGAAAGTTTGAAGGATATGTATCCAGGTGACACAGACTTTTGTGAGGCATACGAGGCAGCCGCGAACCCAGTTCTCAGGGATAGGAGTCCATGGATTGACTACCTGATCCAGGATGGATAGCTGTTTAAAGGCAATCAACTGTGCATTCCAGATTGCTGTATGAGAGAGAATTTGTTGAAGGAGAAGCAGAGTGGGGGATTAGCAGGCCATTTTGGACATGAAAAGACATTCGCCAAGCTGAGCGAATCTTATTATTGGCCTGGCATTCACACTGATGTAAAGCGATTTGTTGACAGGTGCAGGATATGTCAACATGCAAAAGGCCAAAAGTAGAACATAGGGTTCTATCAGCCATTGCCCATACTCGAGAGGCCATGGGAAGCCATCAGTATGGATTTTGTGTTGGGTTTACCGAGAAATCGGCGAGGAGTTGATTCCATCTTTGTGGTGGTGGACAGGTTTTCGAAGATGGCACATTTCATTCCGTGTCATAAAACCAGCGATGCAACCCACATCGCCAATTTATTTTTCAAAGAGATTGTGCGACTGCATGGATTGCCGAGAAGCATAGTCTCAAATCGAGATACCAAATTCATAGGTCATTTTTGGAGGACGCTATGGAAGAAGCTAGGGACTGACTTGGCATTCAGTTCTGCTTACCATCCACAGATAGATAGGCAGACCGAAGTAGTCAACAGAAGCTTTGGGGATCTGTTGAGGAGCCTGGTGACCGAGCATCACGGCAGTTCGGATCAAATCCTACCACAGGCAGAGTTTGCGTACAACGATTCTGTGAATCGGAGTACAGGTAAGAGCCCATTTCAAATTTTGTATGGGACACATCCACGAGGAGTATCTGAGCTCAGGGAGTCAGAACAGGCTGAAACTAGCAGCGCGAGAGCTGAGGAATTTGCTGAGGTGATGCAAGAACTTCACACAGAAGTAAAAAAATGACTGATGAAGGAGAACTAGGAGTATAAGAACAGAGCCGATCAGAGGAAAAGACAACTTTAGTTTGAATTTGGAGACATGGTTCTAGCACACCTGAGGAAGGAAAGGTTCCCAAGAGGGACATATAACAAGCTCAAGATGAAGAAAATCAGGCCATGCAGAGTCCTGAGGAAGTTTGGTGAGAATGCATATGAGCTTGAGTTTCCAGAGGGCATTGGGATATCTCCGATTTTTAATATTTCGGACTTATACCCATACAGGGCTGATACAACAGACACTGGAACCAAGGAACCAGTGGTCTAGTGGCAGAAGTAATTTCCAGTTGCACAGAAACCGCAGATGGAGTGCATACTGGATAAACAAGTTGGAAAGAAGACCAGGAGGAAACAATATTTTGAGTACCTGGTGAAATGGAAGAATCACCCAGTGGAGGATGCCAGCTGGGAAACAGAGACAGTGATTCAAAAGCATGGGAAGACTGTGCAGGAGCTCATGGACAGGAGCCCATGAAATCTTTTAAACCGAGGAGTATGATGCAGGAGCATCTACGACTTCATCAAGTGAGCCAGCGTGGAGGAAAGAGAAGAACAGCTGGACAACACCAGCGCATACATTTTTGAATCACTTTGAAGATTTTTGCGCTGCCGTTTAACTAAAGGCATTCAAAGTTGAGCGCACTTGTATTGTATTATATATAGGAAGGCATTTAATGGTTTTAATGTTGTTAGATAGGATTAGCTGTAGATTAGACAGTTTTTACTTCCAGGAGGGAAAACGAATATAGGCACCCTCCTTGTATAATTGAGAATTATTATTCAGCATTAGCACAATAGAGCAGAAGGAGAGCAACTCAGAGAACTGGTGAAAAATCCCCATGTACCGATATTGAGTTAATAGTAAATTTTAATTCAATTTCATGGCTGTGATTGTTCTCCGTGTGTTGTTGATATTATGTTGTTGCCTATTTGCTTCTTGTTTTGCTTATTTTCTATATGTTGCATATGTGATTTCATGGCAAGTTTGAAATATGAGGGAATGAGAGAATGAGGTTCAATTGTTTCTCTGTCTAAGCCAGGAGATTTCGGCATAGAGTGCAGTGGAATTACTCCGCATAGAGTGCGTTGATGTGGTTGGACAGTTAACTCTCATTCTCATTTGCCCAGAAGTTGTGTGGGTTTATTCAGACCATCCAGATGAGGTGCAGGTTGAATTGAAGACTCAGAGGCAAGCCTGGAAGGAGGAGAACAGGGAAGCCCTGATTCATATTCATGGACGTGTTTATTTTCTGTGTGTTGTTGGCATTGTGCCTTTGCATATTGGCTTCCTGTTACTTACTTCTTTCATATGTTGCGTATGTAATTTTATGGAAGAATTGAAACTAGAGTGATTCTGAGTGGAAACTTGGTGAAAGCTCATGAGGGAGAGTTCCTTACAAGTATTGTGGAACAGACCCAGGAGAAGCCCAAATGGGAGAAGCTTCAGAGTAGGAGAAATCTTTAAGAGGAAGAGAATCGACGACTTGAACTCTTGAGAAAGAGTTAACCTCCAAGCGCAAGTGGAACTCGTTTGCCATCGCATTTCAGCATATCGGGGTTGGCGAGTGCAAGAGTTGAATGCACATTAAAATCGTGAATAGCAATTTCTTGATTTCGTGGGAGTCGTCGATCGTTGGAAGGACAGGTGGCTCAAATATGAAGAATCAGGGTTTCAGTTTTTCAGGGTTTTCCAACAGCAAGGAACTTTGTGTCGAGGATTCGCGATCCCCAAAATCCCGAAGGTGACGTGGCAGAGTGGGACCCCAGAAGATAGGATAGTCCAGGTGGCGATATCCCGATCTATTGACCATTGACCATCGGCATTCGGGGTTCAAATTTTGGAGTTGCACGAGGAGTGCGCATAGAGTTCACGATACCGCGAAACCCGATTTCCCGAAGTAACGGAACGGGAAATCAACATAGAGTCCTGTGGGTGACGAGAAGTCCCGACACGAGATTTGAAGGGTGTTGCAACTCTTCGAGCCGTGGGAAAGAAGGTCCTGGAGAGAGCGGTTGTGCCATCGAGGTCACGAATTGCGTCAAAACACAAAATGTTAAGCTAATTATAACAAATCTTTGAAGAATTTTAGTTGGTTAACAATCAGTTTGATGCGTAATGTGTTTTTATTTCAAATTATTTTTGATTGCATGGAAAAAAAATTATTTGAACATATTTATATGTTGTTGCATATATTTAAAAATGTTTCATCTTCTTTAAGTATTTCCAATTGTCAAATCCTCAAAAATGTTAAATCTCCACTTGAACTTTTAATGGGATTTGAAATTCTACTTCATATGTTGATATAATTCGATATAATGGTATGGTTGATATGCATTTTTAGTAATTCAATATTTTTGAGGATATGTTAACATGATGATTCAAAAATTGAGTTTATGTTCTTTTATTTTGTAGATTTAAAAGTACGATTATCAAAAAATGTGGTTTATGATTTAAAAAATAAATTTATAACTTGATTTTGTTATAATTTGGTTTTTAAATAAAATAGTATTTGCTAGTTTACATACTTTTATCATTTCCTTTGAAAATATTTATAAAATTATGCCCCCAAGGTTGAGTAAAACCACAATTAATGAAGTAATATTTTAAAAATTGATAGCAATCAACTTACGAAATAATGGCAAAAATAAAAAATGTAAGATTTGCATCCATAAAATTTTAAGTCCAATAGAATTCTTATCATGGGAGATCATATTTTTTTTATAATAACAATTTTTAGTGTAAAAGCGTATATTCAAAAAGAGTAATTAGTACAATGGAAAATAATATTTATTCATATGTAATTTGTTCTTTGAAAAAAAAAATAATTAGAATGAATATGTATAATGAACTATCAATGCAATTATAGTTTCAATTTTATAACTATATTTTAACCATATTGAACTTTGTAATTTATAAAAATAAACATGATGATGATAACCATCTTATAACAAACATAAACAACATCTAAAATACACATTTATATTCGCTAGTTAACATCGTCTAATTATTTATACCTCTAGCACATATAAACAACATTAATTAGCTAGCACAAATATCTAATAATTTAACATGGCATCATCATTGTAATCACATCTAACAAAAGACAAGCATTTTCTAACATCATTATCACACACATCTAACAAGAATCTTTTAGCATACACAACTATCGAGCACATTTTAATTAAACATATCTAACATGACCCAAAAATGTACATATCAACATCAACAAATTATAAATTAATTACATATATCATCATGATCAACAGGAAAAATGTATGTCTAATGAACAATGCTATAACATACACATCTATCAAGCATATTTAACATCCAAAACTAACATGACCTAACAATATACACATAAACATCAACATGAAAATTAAGTACATCATGAACATTATCAATAGAAAACACACACACACACACACACACACACACACACACATATAATGGACAAGTCAAATAAATGCTATCACATATCTGGTCTAGTCGATGGAATAATATGCATATCTACAACAATAGTGGAGTCCTGGTCTATAGTGGAAGATGATGGATTATGAATAGATCCTTCCTCCTCATCTAGGTGAGGTGAAAGAGGAGGATGAGGAACAGGTCTAGCATGCTCATCTAGTTGAGGTGAAATAGGAGGATGGGGAATAGGTCTGACATGCTCATCTAGGTGAGGTGAAAGAGGAGGATGAGGAATATGTGCTACCTCCTCATGATCTGAGTGAGGTGAAGGAGGATGAGCAAGATTTGGAGAAGGATGATCATGACAACACTCATCAACTGACGGGGTACTAGACTAAAAGGTCATATTGGAATAAGAGATGTGCCTATCATAGGGATCTCTCCTTACTTCTAGTAGCCTGACACAAAAGAAGAATGAAATCACCAAAAATCTCCCTACAAAGATCCAAAATCGTAAGATATGACATGATATCTCTCATCAGGGCATGGCATACTCCCACCTCAGTCAACAGTGATGAGAGTCAGTCACCCAAATCTAACCTAAATATAGTATCGGGCCTACAGTGCACGTTGTCAAGTATCTGCACCTGAGGACCCTAACCCACCGCGGCCTCAGACATCATCTCCTCATCACCATCTTCTAGGGGAGGAGGCACATTCCCAATAAAAGTTCTAATACATTCAATATATATAGTACAAAACAATAATAACACAGTTAATTAATTAAAAATTTTAATTAAACAAGTTAAAGAACTTGTTAGAATTAAATTTTTTCTAATTAGGTAAGACAATAAAATGAAACTGTATTAATTTAAACAAAACACTAATACTACCTCTATCATCTGGTGGCTCATCTGTTGTAAATAGGATTTCCAAACATCCTCACCAATCCAAACCCACATAAGGACACATCACCATGATGATGATGTGATATGTTTCACTGCCTAATAGCCCTAGTTCATCTAGTGCAATCCTATCCAGAAAATCCACGTAACCCCTCTTGGGAATCATCTTACCCGATATTCACATTCACACATGAGTCCTCAACCGAGGAGGCTGACAGAAAAAAAATCATCCTCGTCTCTGGAAGCCTCTAAAAAAATAAGCAAAACAACTCTGAGGAAAATGGGAAGTTTGAGATCCCACATATCATAGCTAGACGTTTGTCGAGCGCTATACAAAAATTTTGCAAAACAATTGTAGACCATCAAATACACCATGGTCGTTGTACCAATGAATCAACATAATACAAACCAAGGTAGCTAATGCATTTCCCATCACTGGTAAAATGGGATATGGTATTCATTAAGAGTGGGAGGAACCTAACATCCCTTGCAACAAAAGAGGCAATATTCAACTATCCACCAAACACCTAAAAATCAGTTGGGGATAGTACTTGAGCCCAAATATATCACTAAGAGTACATGATACGACTCTCAGAAAAAACCTACTAGGACATATGGGAACTGGGGAAAATCCTCCCCTCTCCTAGATAGCCATGTGATAGACTAAATATCCTCCTTAGTGGAATGCTACCACTAATCTAGGCCCACAGAGAAATCATGTCGATGGACATCCCATAGATGGATCAGATGCATGAACAACCTGGAGTGCCCCTTAAGGGATGTAGCATCCTCATAGTACTTAAGGAGGCCTACATCCCTCAAGAGAGCATGAGTCATTGGAGTAATAGGGAGAGGGTAAAAATCCTTCTCCCTCTCTCTCATCTCCCATTCTCGTACAAAATTGTACAAGTCCACTCTCTGCTCATGTTGTTATTGGTCCTCTCTCTACTCACATCTCTGCATGATTAACACATGAAACACATCAGCCTCACTAATAGATAAAACATTAAAAAATATCTACCGAACGGTAAAGTTATTTATAAATACACAAAAATAACTTCCTTCAAAAAATAAGATAATTTCATTAATGGTGCACCAAAAAAATAGTCACACGCCATCAACGGTGCACCCATATATACTATGAGCACTTTGATCGGTGCTTGAGTTTAAACTAACGCATTGAACAAAAAAATTCTATTGTTTTATGTAGTGCATTCGAAAACTCTATCGCACCGAAGCACTACAGTACAAAAAATATAGCCCAATGTGTTACGTTTATCATACACACCACTTAAGCCAAAAGAAAAATAAAATATTTAAAGAAGGTAAACAATTATTTAAAATTACAAAAAAAAAAGGTGTTTATACATTCCCTACACACTCCAGTGTGTGTAAGTAACATAGTTGCACCGTCACATAAAATTTAACAAATTCTTGACTATGGAACTTTATTAGGGTGTGTTCCGGTCGTTGTTATCGCACTGCATACGGGGCCACCAAAACCTTATTGGGTGCACCGCAATACAATGCTATATTTCTTAGCGGTGTGTTTGGTAAACATGAACACCCTGGTGCACAAGTTTACCAATGCATAGCATGAAACATATCTGATAAGAGTGTTGCACTATGTACTTTAATACCCAAGTGCGTTAATTGTAATTTGATGCACTTCTCCACCATTTAAATTATTTTCTTCACTTTGTCGTTAAACAAATGCGCCAGTGTGTTTATGTTTACTAACGCATCACCGCGAAATGTAACAATGTATGATCTTTACCTTGTAAATTTACAGGTTGCACTGTACGCGGTGCGAGCCCAGAGCCTCGAACACACTACACATTGTTTTTTTCTTAATATATACTCAAAATTTTATTCAATTTTTAATTTTAAACCGGTGAAAAATTAAGTTATGAAGAAACAAGGAGATTACCTGGACATTTTGTCATCCGGGAGGCATGGTTGCGATGTACTAAAAAAAATTTAATTTTCCCACTATTTGGAAAAATTGGAAATTCATGCACCCAACAACACATGAAAGGAGAACATCCAAGGAAAACACTGATGTAAGGGAACTTAAGATAGGCAAATTTTGTATCGGTTCTTTTGAGCTCTACAACATTGAAAATGGTAAAAATGATTTTTACCATCCGTAATTTTGTTTTAATAAAAACTTGTTCTGGTTCGCCCTATCCACAAACACATTGGGACATACATGTTTAATGAGTGCACCATCTATATATTTAAAAAAAAAAGAAACATCCCTAGCATGGTGCTCTTGTGTTTGTGTACGCATCGGTATGTATACGACTCCATAGTGCATATCCTTTTATTTTTTTGAAAAACTACAATAGTGCAAAATGTTTTGTTTAAGCATGAAACAGTGTAGTGTAATAATAGATACCCATGTGCACTTGTGTTTACAGAGTGCATCACCTGAAATTGGAAATTAACCCTAACACAGTTCTCCATATTGGAGCACCGATGGACATGATACCATGGAGGGCACCGATAATTTTTTTTTTACACAATCCTACATTGTTGCGTAAATGTTTTTTATTTAACCATATGATAGTGCATTGTACTAATAGCGCACCGTTGGTTCCAGTGTTATGTTATGCACCATGTATATTTAAAAGAACGCTATCACGGTGCGTCATAATTTCTCAATGTGTCTTTATTTTCATAGCACACCAGGTAATGTTGTTCTTTATTTGAAATAACCCTGCTACGATGCGCTATTTTTTAGGGCACCAATGCACCTGTTGTAGAAAATACACCTAGTTACCAACTTAATGAAAACCTAGATAAAATAAAGAGTAGAAGGAAATTTCAAAGTCATAAGAATTTTCAAGCAACATAGTTACCAACTTAAGGAGAACTCTACAAAATTCTCATCTTTTTTGGGGTCACATTTTTTACCTCGTTTTGAAAAGTTGTGCTATCAGTAGCACCCCCCTCCTATTTTAGGTTGTTTTTTGATATTTTAAATATTCTTATCCATAACGTATCCACATTGTTTTTTTAATGCTCATCTTATCATCTATTTTCAAATTGTTCTAAAAAAAATTCAACGATGATTTTTCATCTATTTTCAAATTTTCCTATTTTGTTTTCCACTGCATTTTTAATCATTTTTACATGCTTCTTTCAATGTTAAAAATGTTGTATACCATATACATTTGTGAGATTAATATTTTTCATATAATTGTGTCTCTTTAATTAATTTATGGTTCCATACTTTTTTTTTGTTTGATAGTTTGTTCGTGACCTGCGAGACTAGCTTATGGCTGACAAAATGCGAATCAGGGGAATCTAAGTCGCCACAATCCCCCGAGGATCACATCTGGCCGGTGCCACACCAACCCTTAACATGGATGGATTTTTTTTCCCCGCAGGTTTCAAACCGGTGACTTAACATCAAGGAGTGCCTTAACAACACACTCTATCACTGGTTGTCGTACACCTCAGGGACATGGTTCCATACTTTTTAAATAAAGTGGCAAATTAAAATTTTAACACATTTTTTACCTTTACTTTAATACATAGAAGATAATTGTAGTTAAACAATTTAAATATTTAGCAATTTGTTTTCTTTTTTTATAAATTAAAAACAAAAAAAAACTAAGAAAAAGAAAAGACTTAAAAATAAATAAATTTTAAAAATAAATTTCTATTCAAAAAAAAATTAAAGAAAAAATAAAAAAACCTAAAGATGAAAAAAAAATAAAACATATATAATCTAAGAGAAAATGAGAAAGAAATTAAAAAAAAAAAAATATGGGAATTTTTTTGAAAAAGATTAAAAACACAAAAAAATTAAAGATCCAAATTAAAAAAAGAAATAAGAAAATCTTTAATAAAAAAGTTAAAAAAAATTAACAAAAATACTATTAAAAAAAATTGTAATTATAACTAAAAAAATCAAAATTTATATTAAAAAACTTAAAAAGAATAAAATTCAATAAAACATTTCGTAAAAAATTAAAAAAAATTAAAAAAAAAATATACTATAACTATATATATTATAATATAGTTATATATAATATAATATAACTATTTAATAATTATATATATATATA
>ML794882.1:0-99595 GCA_009831015.1 Picea engelmannii | reverse complement strand
TGGGGGCAATGGTGGGCATCGTCTGATCCCCCTACAGGATATGTCTAGGTATAGGTGTTGTGGCATGTGTCAAATGAAGGGTCGTGAGGGCGATGTTGAGCATCCCATGTGCCCCCCTCGGAAGCCTCGCCAAGGTCTCATGGTGGTGTCACCCCAGCCGCCTATGCAAGCCTGGCCCTAGTCTCATGCATGTGAGTTGTCTGTCGATCGAAGGGTTGCAAGAGAAATGTTGAGCATCACCCTAACCACTCATGTTGGCTAGGTCTAGGTCTCGTAATGCCACGAGACCCAAGCCTCACCCACCTAGGGGGATTGGATGATGCCCGACATCGCCCCCACCCTTTATGTGTGTGTGTGTGTGTGTGTTTAACTATATATATATAGTAATATATATATATAATATNTATATTGTAAGGTTCACAAACAGTTTTTTATTAAATTTTTAAAATATCATACAAACCAAAAATTATGGTTGTTGGCCTGCCACTTGGGAAGCTAGACAAACAACAAAAGTAGATAGGATCTAGCCAAAAATATTGTTTATAGCAATCTCATAAAATATTAAAAATAGTTTTGATACTATGGTTGTCATGCCTATAACTACGAGTTGTTGTCATTTTAGAAAAGAAAAAACTAGGAGAAAAAAGTTGATGGGGTCGGGGGCCCCTCACTTTAGCTGCCTGGTTGAGATCCCTAGTGAGTTGGTTGAGCTGCCTCATGATCTTGATGATGCACTTCTTGTGGAAGGTTAGTGAGGATATTGCAAACCATCAAGTGGAGTACTTTGAGTTGGATATGGAGTTTGTTTTGTGAGTCCTCTCTGGTTTGAATAATTTGGCCCAAAACCATCTTAAGGTGCCACTATAGTTCTACAGTCTACCAATAGTGTGTGTCTCTTCCTTTCTTATGGAATATGTCTGGAACCCAGTGAACCATGGTCTAAGATTCTTTTTTGTCTGTGGTCATCTTGCAGTCCTCGCTGACAATATCTTCCACTTCCTCTAGAGCTCTATGGAAACGTTGAGGGGTGTTCATGGTGAAGTTTCGGGCACCATTGAAAGCCTCCTCTTGATTCTACGAAACAAAATATCCATAGAATCCAGAGCCTCTTTTGTATCTGGGGGGATAGCCATTCCTTGGGGCCATGGTGTCTATGGTAAGATCTCAAAGTGTAGGGTGGTGCCAAATTATGAGAGGATTCACTGGAGATCCCTCATTGTATACAAACAAGATCCATAAGGTTGGAGCCAGGCTCTTGATTTGTAGTTCCATCATGAAAAATTTACTAAGTGTTCTATTCCTGAGGACTCCACATTAATTGCATTTATTTTTTATGTGCCCCTGCCTTGTTGGCTCTACCTCGAACCTCGTCTTGACTCCTTTTCCTTGTGGGAGAGAATTTGATGTCTTCTTTGATCCTCCTTGAGACTTGGCTCTGATGATAACTTCCTTAATTGTTATTTGTGGGTGTCGGCGTAGGCTTCTACGTTGTTTCTATTATATGGAATTCATAAATCCTTGACATGTTTTGCAGGGATCTGGTACTTGTCCTTTGTAGTTATATGATGGGGGATCTTATGGTCATCTTGTTAGAGCTCTTCCCTAGGCATATTTGGAAATATCTCCCACATTAAATTTCGTTGGGGCCAACTTGGGGCGCGGTCTTTTTGATTGCATTATTTGTGAGTAATTGGCAGTTAGACGTCATCCAACCAGCAGAGGGCCCTGTGGGTGTCTATTTGGTTGCACACTGGAGAGGAAGAGAGGTAAGTAGGGTCATTAATTAAACCTATATTAATCTCTAGGATGCCATCTCCTAAGTTATCTCAACTTTTCCTTGATTGAAAGAGGGTTTTCGCAGTTCTCTCTGATATGGGCTCAGTGACACCGACACCTTCTATGCCTATCAGTCGAGTTGTCTGCCATTTCAGAGGGTCACTTAGGTGGTAGGTCATCTTCATTCTCTGAGATTTCATCCAATTGAAAATTCAAGTCTTGTCTATCGCTTTTTGGGCTTTCACCCAAGTTGTTTTCATCATAGGTCGTCTACGTCCCAGGGATGATCCCTCTTCCTTCTTGAGGATTTGAGTGATTATTTTGTTTGAGTTGCAATATTGCACAATATCCTTCCCCACAAATGGTGTCCAAGCTATGTCCCAAGAGTCCTCATTGATATTGTAAATTTCATTTTCTATTCAGTATGCAAGTTTGTTTGTTGAGTGTTTCACGTGACTTAGGATAATGACAGGCATGGAGGCCAGCATGTGTTGAATGGCATCCACGCTAGCCTCCAACCTCCAATTTTTTTAGTTTTTTGAAGCCAGTGTGCCTTGTGGCAATTTTTTAAACATGTCAATCATTATCTAAGAATCCCCTCCTATTATTATCTTTTCATAACTTGTGAGTCGGTTATGTTCATTCCTTCTTTCATCACCTAGATTTCAGCTGCATTATTCTTGTTTATCCATACTTGAACCCCATATATTCCCATTAGTATACCTTTTTTGGATCCAAAGACTCCTCCATACCTTTTCTATCCTAAATTTCCTTTTGATTCCCCGTAAATTTTCAACTTTATATACCGATCTTGGTGGGTTTTCCACTAATAGGCCGAGGTGGGTGGGACAAAGCTATTTTTTTTTGGGAGGAGGATATGTTGGCATGGAGGTTGAGGCCATGGATTATTGAAATATAAAGTGGGTTACCCTTCCAATCTTTGTCTTCCCAAGGCTAGGGAATATTGTTTCCCTGATAGAGGAGTCTACTTTGTTCTAGATCTCTTCTCACGGTTGGGTTTGGAGTTTGAATACCCTACGGTTGCGCTCCTTCTGGAATTTCCAGGTGATAAACCCTGGTAAGAGTATTCAGGCTCAATTGACTATAGGGTTTTGCATTAAATATGAGGGCCAATTTTCAAGGGATTCCTTTATGGAGCTATTGATGCAACTTGATCACCTAAAGAGCAGTGCCTCACGGGTCCTGATATTTTCTGTGTAGGTGTAGAAGTTGAAGAGGTGCTCGATAGTTTCCTCATGTGTTTGGAATATAGGGAATATATAAGTAGCAGAGAATGCTCATTTAAAAGGGTTTTCCCAAGTGAGGGATCTGTTTAGGGATAGAAACCAAAGGAAGGTTGAGAATTTATGTCAGAGTCCTTGTTTCCAAATCTTGAGCCAGATTTGAGCCAGAGGAGATTTGTTGTTCTTGGCGTCTATCTCATAGTATTCTTTCATTGAGAAATTTCCTGAAGAGTAGGTGCCCCATATTATCTTGTCTTGTTGTTTGTAGCTACAAATTTTCATTTTGTTTAGTTACTTAAGGAAATCCTTTGTAAGGATTCTCTCTATTTCTCCACTCCCTCCTTGCAAGGTGATCCAATTCCTTGAGTGGTTGGGATTTGTTTCTTTGACCTAGTATTGAGAAACTCTAGTCTTATTTTGGGTTGTCATTACAACTTGGAGTCTAGGAATAGAGGGTTGGTGATCAGAAATGATATTTTAAGACAATGGTTAAGTTTTAAAGCATGAGTTCAGTAACCAATTAGGAATTGAAGAAAGAGAAGGAAATTAATGATATATCATTGTAGCCATAATAAAAAATTTCACCCACTGAGACAAAGGACTGGAGACATAGGAAATCTTGTCGAACTCCATTATCAGCTTTTTTGTTATGGTATGTTGATTATTTGTGCTTACTTTCATATCTGAACTTATTATTATCGCTTCCATGATATATCATTAATTTCCTTCTCATTCTTTGATTCCTAATTGGTTAGTGAACTCATGCTTTAAAAATTAACCATTGTCTTAAAAGATCATTTTGGATCAAGTGGTATCAGAGAAGATTGACAGTTGGTTTTTGAGTTTGCGTGATTACCAGGGAAAAGATGAATCATGGTGAAGGCGAGCTTGTTGAAGAGAATCATGAGATTGGATCAATAAAGAGGACTTATCAAAGTTAGAATATGGAATTGGAAGAGGGACTTTATCATAAAGAGATATAGTTTCAAAAGAGCTTCTTTTCCATGTTGGAGATGGTAAAAGTTCTATATGACGATTATTTGGAGCGGAAGAGATCCATCCTAGTTGAATCTTCAAAAGCCAAAATTGAAGAATGAGAGGATCCTCCTAAAACTTCTACTTCAGCTCCTTCTTCTCCATCAACTTCTTCTTCTTAAAGTAAAAGTTCTAAATCTTCCACAAGAAAACGTTCCCATAAACATAAACATGATATGTCTTTACTTAATCTTGATGTGAAGTTTGAATTACCCATGTATGATAGTGAAGTCAATCCAGAGAGGCTTGATAACTGGGTTAGATAGATGGAATTTATTTCAGTGTGTGAACAATCAAGGATGAGACAACTCAAATCAAATTGGCATTGCTTCGACTTGCAGGCACAACACTCATCTGGTGGCAAAGAAAGTTGAAAAATGTCACACAACAAGTGGGTAATGTATTTCCATCATGGCAAGGTTTTGTTTCTACACATAGAAAAAAAAATTATCCCGTGAGATATAAAGAGAAGCATTTAATTGAATTAAAAGGTCTTAAAATAAGAAAGGGACAAATAGTGCAAGAATACACAGATGAATTTTGTAAGATGTAATTAATGTTAGACATTCCATTACATACCCAAGAAAATCTTATGAAGTATATAGGAGGTTTACCTGCACACATTCATAGCATTTTATTTATGTTTGGACCTACTAATATTGATGAGGTTTATGTTCAAGAAACATACATTGAGGCAAGGAAAACAAGAGTTGGTATATCAGGGGAATCGTCTTCAACACAAGAGGACAAGAGGAAGGGGAATGGAAAGAAAGAAAATTCACTGACAAGAAGGGAAGAGAAGCTCTCTTGCAAGCATTGAAAGAAAGAAGGGAATGATGATGACCATTTCTAGAAATTGCATCCCGAGAAGAGACTGAAGTGGTTCAAAGAGAGGAAAGGGAGGCAAACAACTACAACAACAACACGACCAACATACTTGGAATTAGATTCGGGTGATGATTTTAAAATCAAAGCGGTTGGTTTGACAAGTAAAATTGGTGATGTATATGATTCTAGAAGTAAATTGTTTCACATAAGCATCACAATGAAGAATACTAAGGTCGACACATTGATAGATAGTGGATATCAATCTAAATTGATTTTAGAAGAAGTGGTTAAACAATTGTGATTAAAAACTCACATGCATCATAAACCTTACACACATAAATGGATAGGCAATTGTCATAAATTGCACATAACAAATCAATGCACTTTAAGGTTTGCAATTTCATCAAATTTTGTGGATCAGGTAACTTATGATGTGGTGCCAGTCAATGAATGTGGAATGGTCTTAGGCGGTCTTATTTGTATGATCACAAAGAAATCTTCTACAGGGAACATAATCAATATCACTTAATCAAAGAAGGCAATGAATATGTTGTACATGATCATCATTTAAAAGAAAAATCAATCTCTACAAACAATGGAACAATTAAGGAAGAAAACTTATGCAAATAACAAACATATAATTGTGTCAGATCAAGCAACTGATATTAATAATGAACATGAGATGATTGTATAATGGAATTTCAATCATACTTTGCTTCGAGATAAACTAATATTAGCTCATTTGCATTCATATTTTTTTATGGTATCATTGCTAATGATTTCAACATGGATGGTAGTGGCTTGAGTAAGAAGTGAAAGAGTACAGGTGGATAACAATATGATTTCAATTGTCATGGTTGTTTTGCAAATGATCTTGATGAGACAAGTGCATAGAACAAAGTTTAAAGAAAGAGAACAAGTGTGGTGGCCTATCCTACACTTGATGTCTAGTTAGTACCCTTTTGAAGGACCAAAAGGTCTTAGTGAGGAGGTGTGATCTAAATGGATCTTGAAAGATTCAAAAAAGAAATTCTCAAATTCTCAAGAAAATGACATGATTGTGAATTTCTCATTGTAAGATTTTCGGTGGCTAAAATGGATCGAAAAATGGAGTTCGTGTGTAAAATTTGTTGCAATCTAAAGTTTGGGTCAAACAGGTAAAGAGTCAACTGGTCAAGGGACACGTGGCATATTCAGCATGTGACACATGGAAGATTATAAATTTGACAAGTGGTAGCCATCAGGTGATGAAATGTGGTATCACTAGGTCATGACAAGTGGCAAGGGTTCATGATGACAAGTGTCAATGTTTTGATAGTCCATGTGGAAAGAGATTGGCCAACAATGGCCTCACACATGGTCCAATCCAAGGGTGACACATGTCACCATGGTCAAGGAATTAAAAAGTTCCAATTTATATTGTTGGACTCCAAGGGATTTGATTCCATGACGTGCCTCTTTAAATGACTTAAGCACTATGAGCTAGCCACATAGGAAGAAATTACTACTTTAGAGAAAAAACCCACTTTTCATAAATTTAAACTTAAGCACATTTTCCAGCTAAGGGAGGTGTGCCCCTTAGCACTGGGCCACATGGATATCATATGACCACAGAAGGGGGGCATGTACCCCAACTGGGGGCTTACGTATATTTTTTTCCAAATTTTGGGTTTTGACATTATTTTAGTTGATTTTTAGCTGACTTTTTCATGATTTTTGAGTTTTTTTGGCCCTCTAAAGTGGATCTGAGCCCAATCCGAGGCAAAAACGTTGGGGCGAAGTTGGATTTTGACCCCTAAATCAGAATCTATATAAACCAAAGTTTTTTCATGGTCCAAACAAGTTCATAAGGGTAGACATGCTATAGAATTGTGAAACCAAAGTCATTTTAATGCTTGGAATCCATTGAAGAGAGGAACTTTGCCGACCAATTTTGGGAGCTACGCTCAATTGTTTTTAGTGTAAGTAGTTTTCTTGGGTTCTTGAGGTCGAGAAGAACACATACATAATAGTTTTTAATCCATTTTACATTTTTCTAATGTACTTTTGGAGCATTGAAGAGAAATAAGAAATCCTCACCCACTGAGACAAAGGCCCAGAGATGTAGGCAATATTGCTGAACTCCATTATCAAATTTGTTGTTACAGTTTCTTTATTCTTTGTTCTTGATTTCAGATATGAATTTATTATTATGTCTGCTGTGATATATCATTAATTTCCTTCTCTTTCTTCAATTAATAATTGGTTAATGAACTCATGCTTTAAAACTTAACCATTGTCTTGAAATATCATTTCAGATTAGTTGGTCTCCTAGTCTCGGGAGTTCTTTCCAGAAGTCATCCCAAAAAAGAGATTCCATTCCATTGTTGATTTCCCATAATCAATTCTCTTGAATTAAGTGTCATTTTTTCTAGGCTAGGTTCCAAAGGCTTCAACCCTGGGGGCATTGCTCATTTTGACAATCTGACTAGTTTGTTGATTTTCTGTGTATTTGATTTTCAATACTCTAGGCCATTTTGAATGGAATTTAGTCAACTATATCCACCATATATTTTCCCCTAGGGTGTGGCTGAGGGTTTCTCAATATTTTAATCCTAGACCTCCTTTGAGTTTTGGAAGACAGGTTGTTTCCCATGCTACTAGAGCCCATTTATTCTTTGTTTTTGTGATCCCTAGTAGGAATTATCTTTGAAGATTCCTTATTTCGTTGAGAATATATTTTGGGGCTCATATAACTAAGATATGGTATACACTAAGTTCTTTAAGGATCAATTTGATGAGGATGAGTCAATTGGCTATGTTCAGTGAACAAAAAGACTAGTTTCTTAGATTTTTTTTCATCTTCTCTAGGAGGTCCTCCCATATTTTTTCCTTTTGCAAGATTTCTGTGAGGGGAAATCCCTATTAGTTGTATGGAATATTTTTATTTTGCAACCCTGGGAGACCTATTAGGTTATTCTAGATCGGTTGGGGGGTGTTGAAGAAGTAGATGCTGGATTTCTCTTCGCTTATGCACATACCAGAGCCTTTATAAAATTCATTGAGGAATTCATTTATTGTTATGGATTATTTCAAATTTGGAGAGGCCATGAGCATGTTTTCATCCACAAATTATTGATTTGAGGCTAGGTATTCTTCACCATGGAGAGAAATACCTTTCTAGTTTCTGGTCTTTACTTCTTCCTTGATGGCTCTTCCCAAACCTTCTACCATTAGGATAAAGAGAAAGGGAAAGAACAGGTCCCCATGATGGATATCTTTAGAGGGGGGGAAGGTCGGAGAGGGAGAGCCATTGACCAAAACAAGGTTGAGGAGAGTAGAGAGTGAATCTAATGTATCCATATTTGACTAAAACCAAACACAACCAAAATACTGAGGATGTAATTCTAACTTAGGTTGTCAAAAGATTTGGAGAGGGCTAGTTTGATGAGAATTATGGGCTTCTTATAGGAGTGAAGAGAGTGGATGAGGTCATGCATGAGGATGATACTGGATAGGATTTTTATTCCTTCCACGTATCCTTTCTTCTCTGGGGAGATGAGGGAGGGGAGGAGGGGTTTCATTCTATCCACAGTGGGTTTGGAAATGAGTTTTTAGACGATGTTGTAAAGGGCGATAGGAAAACAATTATTTGGGGTTCATAACTTCTCCCTTTTAGGTATGAGGGAGAGGAAGGAAATGCTAAACACTGGGAGTACTTTTTTCAATTTTATGGAGTCTTTTGCGGCTTCTCAAACTTAATTTTTTATTACCGACTAACATGCCTAATAGAATTACACTATGAATTTATTTGGTCCAGGAGATTTCCCTTTCGGTATTTCCCAGATCGCTTTCTCTACCAATTCCATTGTGATTGGCCTCATCAAGGATTCATTGTTTTTTCTTCATTTATCAATTTAGGAATATGATAGCAAATCCTTTCGATGGAGACCATTATATTCAACTATGCTTCTTGCATAAGAATTTTGTAATACTATAGGAGCTCATATTGGATGTATTGATGGTTCTTGACTTTGTTTCCTTGTTTGTCCTTTAGGGAGGAATTTTTTTTCTAGTGTCTCTTGTGGATCATTGAGTTGCGGAAAAACTTGGTGTTTCTCTCCGCTTCTTGAAGACATTGGATTCTTCATTTCTGTCTCCGTAGAATTTCCTCTTTATTTTATCTAGTTTCTATGTCGGCCATGAGAGAGATTTATTCCTATAATAGCTCGAAAGAGCTCCTAGAGGATATCATATTTTCTTTATTTTGTTTCATTCTTTATTGAATTTGGTTTTTGTCTTGAATTATGTTGCCAAATTCTGATTTTATTCCACTCCTTGATTCATTTTTTAGGTTCTTCAATTGTTGTTGGAGTCTGTACATTGTGGATCTCGAGTCGAATTTTTTTTCCTTCCATGAGGAGGGAACGTTGGACTGAAAGTAGGGATCTATTATCCAAAAGGATTCCAAAAGGAAGGGACAATTCTTGGGGGTATATGGGATGTCGACTGAGAGGGAGATGGGCTAGTGGTCCAAGACATGATAGGAGAGAATGGTGTCTTCTATGGAGAATTTTCTAAGGAGGAGAAGGGATTCAGAGAGAAGGATGCAGTATAAGAGGGAGGCTATGTGGTGGTGGCTAGCTCTATGATTGTTGCAGGTTAAGTTACCATTTGAAGTTTCCCAATTTACCAAGCCCAAGTCTCCAATGGTTTCATTGAATCTTTTAGATTCTTGCTCCAAGTGGTTTAAGCCACTAATTTTATCTGAGAGATATGTTATGAAATTGAGGTCCCCCCCTATGATCCAAGGGTGGATATCTATGAGGGGCCCAAAATGAGAAAGGGACTGCAGGAAGGATAATTTTTCCTGCAGGGGTTGAGGGCCATAAAAATTAGTGAACTATCATGATTAGTCAAATCCATTTAGTTGGAATTTGGAATTTATGGAGTAGTGGGTGGTCAATAAGGAGGAGAGGGTGATTTCATTGGCGTTCCATAGTATTTCCAAGGCATGTGAACCTCCTTTGGAATATATAGTTATGACACTGCAGTTTCTCCATCATTTGACTGCCATTTTTCCAATGGTTGTGGAAGAGCATTTGATTTCTTGTAACATCATGATTGAGGTTTTTTCCTTATATATCAAGGTATTTAAGAATCTTTTCTTACTAGGTATTTTAAGGCCCCTAAAATTCCAAGAGATTTATTTCATTGAGAAGGTTGGGGGTGCAAGGTTAATTTTTCCACCATGTTCTTTGTCCTTCCAAAATTTAGAAGGAGTTATTCCAGTTCTTGTAAGAGTTTATTGTTGGAGGCCGTTCCTTTTTCTTCATCTTTGGGAGCCCTAATAATATCTTTCATGGAATTGTTTTTTAATCCTAGAGAAGTATTTCCAATGTTCTTACCTTTTTGGGTATTTTTTCCCTTCTCTTTGCTCCTCGATTTAATCAGATCACTTTGTAGTAGTCTTATTTTTTGATCTGGTATCGAGTGCTCCTATTTTCATTCACATGATACTTCTATGCCTTGTAGATCTAGCTCCTCCCAATCCATGTCTTCTAGATATTCCTAACCCACCTTTGGGGAATACGAGGGGATCATTGGTTCATCTTGGTTTTGAGGCTGGCGGTCTAGTTTGAGAGGGGAGTTAGCGCTAGGGACTATAAGGGATTATTCCATCCTGAGTTGGGATTTGTTTTGGGTTTCGACTGAGGGGATTTGTCCAGGGGATTATTTCTCTGGTAAATGGGTGAGGGAGTCAAAACTATTGCTGATGTGAGGATCTTTTGGGTTGGGATCGATAGGGATTTTCTGGGGGGCTTTGTGTTTGGCCTTGAATTTTTTGAACCCTACCTCATCTTTCTCTAGGTGGGGTGAGGTGGGCTCAACTTCCATATTCAACGGACATTCTCAGAAAATATGCCCATGAGAAGGAATCTTCGGTAGCATGATGTGCTAATAATCCAGGGTCTCAAGCCATTCTATGTCTCTATATATTAGACAAGTTGAGTCAGGTAGATATTTGGAGACATTGAGGTAGACAAAAATATGGGAAAAAGAGGTGTAGCGACTTTGGAGGGTGGATTCTGCAATTTTGAAAAAATAACCAAGATTGTTTCCTATACCCTGAAGGATTTTTGTGCATCAATACTCTTGCAAGAGAGAGTACAATCTAATTGAAACCAAGTCTACGATGAAGTCCTCCTTTTATTGGATGAATTTATATTTCTATATCCTCATAAGATGTTGGTAGAGTTGAAGAAGTAGGGTCCTTCTTCAAAGACTATTTCTAGGTCTTCTGCTAGGTTGAATATTGCCATGAAGAATGCTTTGGATCACAGTTTTAAGCTGACCTCTCCTTTCTGATTCCATCAGGTTTTGATCCACCTTGTGGGGGATTTGTTAGAAGGTCAAAGGCCTATAAATTTTCAAATGAGGGCATGGTACGACATGTATTGAATGTCTTCCCCCAGTAGGGGAGATAGGATTTTGTATTGCAAAGTTTCCTTTGCCTACGGGATGCGCGATGATTGGATTTTCTTGTCATATTTCTATGTCTGTGGGTTTCCTTGGTCCTTTTTTTCTATTTTGTGTCCATTGGGTTGGGTGAGCATGTGGATTCAGGGGTGCAAGTAGGTATCTAGCATTGTCGACCACAATGTTTCGATAAGAGATGGGGGGGTTGCCATTATTGGACTGGGAGTTCAGAATAGGGAAACGTTACAAAGCCAAATTTTCATGAGCAATTTCTATAAAATATATATAGTTATATTATAAAACGTTTTTCATTCTTTTAATTTTTTTTTAGTGAAATTATGTATTTTATTTTTTTTTTTAAATAAAGTTTTAACTTATGGAGTTTTAGTATTATTTTTTTAGTTTTAGCTTAATGTGTTTTTTTCGTTATTAATAAAAGTTGTGAAAATTTTATCAAATCTCTTTATTTATCTTTTATTTTTTGATGTAAATTAAAAAAAAAAGTTAGTAAATAAATTTTCAAGTGACCACTTACGATCAAATTTTGGGTTTTTTATTTACATAGGGATTTGTTGCCAAGAACAGGGTTTCAATTAGGTCATAATCAGTCACAAGTGTAACATTTACAAAGGTTTTTATGAGCAACTATTTGATTTTTTAATCCTATGCTTGAAAAAAATGGTAATTCTTACCCATTTACAAGAAATGGTACTGCCACTAGCACTATTTTTTGTTTTGGGGGTTGATTTTCATGTTTTTTTATGAAAAACTATGGATTTAAGGGCTAAAGTTCTCATTCGAAGTCACATCTCAAGTCAAGTAGGAAATTGTGTTAAGTGTGTATGGTACTATTTTGCATATTATTTTTCTATATAAGTTTCTTGAATGATTATAATATAAGTTATCTCTATCCCTTTTTGTGATTAAAATTGTATCTTTATTGTTCTAACATATTATTGATTGGCATGAACTAATTTTGTAGTTAGTGATACTATTTCATGTTGTTTATATTCTTAGATTTTATAGGATAGGATTTGAATAGGTAGCTTTAATTCAGTATTAGATATGTAGATTCAATTACAATAAGAATTTTGTGGAGGATAATTTTTCCTCAAGTTTATAATTGAAAAATACTTAAGTGGCAAACAAAACCGCATATAGCTCCCAAAGTTCCATTCAAAATGAGAGTAGGTCTAATTGGTACCCTCCATTTGACATTTTTCTTCCCTTACCTTCTTGATAGGTCATTTTTACCCCTCAACAAATGACAAAGTGGATCACTACTTTCTATTAAGCAATGGAACCTATATCAACTATAAAATGGATTCTTATAAATTTTGTTAAGTCACATGAGGTGCGTGATATATTGAGAAAGGGTGGGAAACCTTTCCATTGTTTATGATGGATATTGGGTATTTGAATAGTGATTATAAGAAAGAATGGATAGTGGGTATTTGAATAGTGATTCTAATAGTTACATTACAGAGTGATTGAAGGAGTCGAACATATATGATGTATGATTTTGAGTAGTAGAAATTGGACAAAAACAAGTGTTTGGAGATGTTGTTGATGATGCAAATGAATTTAAGTGGAGGACGATGTAAGGTCCTATCTGTTAGTGATTTCAAGAACCTATGTCACATGATCACTTTGGTGATCACTAACCAACATAGACAAATTCAATAGAAAGATGGGTGCCCTTGCATGAAGGCCAAGTGCCCCACCAACATTGGCATATAAAACAAAATTAGATGCACCAAGAGAATATTGACAAATAAATTGGATAAGGGAAACAAAGTTAGGGGTTATAGTAGATGACCCTACCTAATGAACTAGTCATGAATAATGCATAACACAATATTGGAAAATGAGTTTATCATATTTTATAGATTTTGGTTCTTCTACAACATGTGGACCCAAGGAGTTAGATACTCCTTCACGAAGCGGAAAACACTCACTCATGTAATCATTGGCGACATGTTTTTTAGGAACATGAAACATATACAAAACTCACCTATTATCTAGTCAATAAATGGCATGGAGACACCATTGGGCACAAGTCACAAAGGGTTTAGAGATATAGTCGATCTCAAATAATCAACTAGCATCGATGATATTCAGGTGCGAATAATTTAACTTGGATAAATGGAATTTGGGTTCACCTTGGAGATGGAGGGGTTTGCATTACACTTGAGAGAAGGAAAAGGAAAGACATGTAAATTATATTAGATAAAGGAAATCAAGGAAGAAGAGGGAGAATTCAATTATACAAGGGTGGACAAGGAATTATATGGTTATGTTAATTCTAGGTTTGACATTGTAGAGTGAATTGGGCACTAACTTTGTGAACTATGAAAGATAAAAAAATTGTAGGAGGTAGGAATGTACATGCACTAAAGGGTTTCATTGGACTGTCCTATGGGTATTTTCACCTTTGATTATGGCTAAGTATAAAAATATTGTTGGGATATTTTAAGGTCACAGCTAGATGTGTCCCTACTGTTAGATTAACTATGTTGTATTGAAATTTCTCTCATTTAACATATTATAGCTTAAGGAAAAGTTATGGGTACTACTTGTTTGAAGAGTCATAGTTTGGTTGTAGTAGGAAGATTCATGCCAAGCTGTTGGAGAAGTCCCACATAAATTCAAGTGCTAAAACACGTTTTTGTAACCGTATGTTTCGAAATAAAAAATTGGGCACTACTATAGCTCCATGATAAGTAGTCTTTGAGAAAATTGGTACCATGAGGGTGGTTTAAACACTCTAAAAATAGTTACACCATAATGATAAAAAAATTGTACATGAGTGAACTAAGATAAAAACATAGGGTAGAGCTCTAATTTCCTAAAACTACAAAATCAAAAAATGGAATGCATGCCTAGGAGAGAATAGGCCATGAAATGACCATAACAACCCTCTAGACACAAATCTCCACCAATGAACTAGATAAAACAAATAAATTCTAACTCCATAATTCAACTTTGAAATATAGAATTACCCCGAGCATAGGAGGAAAAGTGGCAGGTGGTGAGGTCAATTGAGTGTACAACTAATCCCAATGCTACTACGACCTCATGATTTCCAAGAAAAGCATCTTACAAACAACCTTTTACATAGATCATAACTTCATCATAGTCACTTTTAATGCTATCAAGGTCAATATATTTTAAGTTAAGTTAAATCATTAAACAAGAATAACCATAAGGAGTAAATGCAATCCAAAGGCCACCAAATTAGTGAAGAACAAGCTAATTTTTTATAATTTATATCTTATACTAATGAGATTGTCTTCTTATTACATAAAAAAAACCATACCCCACAACATTATCACCATAGAACTAAGTTACTTGATAATGATAGATACCAGAACCCAGTGGTTATGCAAACAATGGCACAAGTCCTACCTCCATTTCATTATCCAACTTACAAGAATTGTATGCCAAAAAAAATTTATACACATTTCATATAAGTATTAGAGATTTTTCAATGCACACAATTCATATACTCGTGAAATCTCACTACTCCAAAACCATAAATAACTAATGTGCATTTATAATGGTCCTCCCTAATAAAATTATCATGTGCTAAAACGAATCGGAATCTATGTGAATAGAGAAAATAATAATGCCAGATAACATGAGGACATGAATTGTAACCATTTCAAACATAAACCATACTCAATGCCATATTGTCCTCATGTTCATATATGTGTGAGAAAAACCAACCGTGTTTGTATTGTGAAGGTAGTAACACAATGTAATCAAATAAGTGTAACTCATTGTCATATTCATAAATTTTAACAAATAATGTGATAAACTTAGATTGATGAATGACAAGGCTAGGAACAAAGTTAGGAACAAAGTTGTTTAAGGAAAACAATATTATTTGTGAATTTAAGAGTTTCCTTTCTTTTTCATGATAGAATATTGATTTATTTTTCATGATAGAACCTTGATTTAGGTGATTGGTTAGACATGCAGGCGGTACATTTTGAAAATGAATTAGATTTCTCACATTCTCTCTTCCTTATCATAATTTCTCTATCTCATCATCATCTTAATCTTTGCTGGTAACACAATTTCTATTCTTGTTTTAAAGTCAAAGTCATCATTTGAATGAGTTGCTAATGTTCGATGAACAATGTTGTGTTGAAATTGATTACATTTAACATACCATATCTTAAGGAGTAGTCATTATGTGAAGAGTCGTAGTTTGGTTGTACTAGGAAGATGTTTACCAAACCTATTTTTTGGAAAGTTCCACATGATCTCAATTGCCGAAACAAATTTGGCTAGAATTCTATATTTCCAAAGAAAAATTGGACATCACTATAGCTTCATCATAAGTAGTCTTTTGATCAAGGTGGTTTAAGGCTTAAGCACTCTAAAAATAATTACACCATAATGATAACAACATTGGACATGAGAGAACTAAAACAAAATCCATATGGTATAGATCTAATTTCCTAAAAGTCCAAAATGAAAAAATTTAAGGTAGGCCATGAAATGACCATAGTCAAATCTCCACCAATGAACTAGATAAACTGAATAGATCCTACCTCCACAATTGAAATTTAAAATATATATTGACACCCAAGGATAGGAGGACAAGTGGTAGGTGGTGAGGCCAATTGAGTGTACAACTAATCCCAATGCTAGTACGACCTCATGACTTCCAAATAAAGTATCTTAGAAACAACCTTTTACATAGTTCATAACTTCATCATAGTAACTTTTAATGCGAGCAAGGTCAACGTCTTCTAAATTAAATTAAATCATTAACGACAAATAATCATGAATAGTAAATATAATCCAAAAGCCACCAAACTACTAAAGAAGTCGTTAAATTGTTGTAACTTATCACTTATACTAATGAGACTACTTCCTTAATACATCGAAAGACCATAGCCCATAACATTCTCACCACAAGACTAATTTACTTGATAATGATAAATGCCAAAACCACTGGTTATGTAAACAATATCACAAGGCCTACCTCCATATCATAATCGAACATACAATAGATATATGCCATGTAACTTGCACGCATTTCATATAACTATTAGAAATTTGTCAATGCACACAATGCACATACTCTTGAAGTCTCACTACTTCAAAATCATAAATAATGAATGTACATTTATAACGATCCCTCTCTAATAAAATTATCATGTGATAAAACTAATATGAACCCATCTAATCAAATTATCACATGCTAAAACTAATATGAACCCATGTGCATGGCGCAATAGAATAAAACCATAATCAAATTATCATGTGCTAAAACTAATATGAACCCATCTAATCAAATTATCGTGTGCTAAAACTAATATAAACCCATCTGCATGGGAACATAGAATAACACCACAAAACGTGAACAATAACACAATAGAAAAATGATATCAAATAACTATAAGTCATCATCATAATCATGTTCAAATAGTGTAAAGACATGGGGGAAATAGAATAACTCCACACAACGTGAACAATAACAAAATGGAACAATGATATCAAATAACTATAAGTCATCATCATAATCATGTTCAAATAATGTAAATACAATAGAAGTGTCAAGACAATAGAAGGTTAGGATAGGTTCACAAAAATATGGCTAGATTATCATAGGGATCGAACTCAAAATTGTTCAAACTTGAGAGCATAATTCACAACACTTTGTGGTTACAATATTATTGACCACATATGTAGTTAGGGCCTCCCAACTCAATGATGTTGACTTTCTTTTATTTTGAGTAGGTATCTTCTAGTCATGCATAGGTCGCTACCTATACAAATTATCTCTAGGATATCTCAAATACTAAGAAGTCCATAGTGGACTCTCCAAAATCCTTTCAAGGTTGATCCTCCTTCGACTTAGTTGTTATAGTTCCACACATCCTTATAAACTTGGGATATTGGGATCTCCATTAAATAGGCACATCTCAAAGGAGACCCAACAATGGTTTCAAAAAGGGGATCCTTATCACTGATATGAATGGTTTGTCAAGGTTCAACCCCACCAATTCTTATAATAGAATATGCATTGGAACAAGAAAAGTTGATTTGAGGGAAACAATCGCATATGTGGATTTAATGGCCTTTCGCCCAAGCTTTGAAATCTAAAAAAAATATGTACATACCTTTGGAACTGGAAATAAAGGGAAAAACAATTATTTACCCTTGCACAAAATGATTTTTTAATAAAGTTGAAATTGAAAGAGGGCAAAAATCGCACTTTCCATGTAGGTCCATGCTTTTTAAGTAAAACAAGGTTATGTATCATTCCATAGACCCTTACCTTTGATCCATAAATCAACATTCTTTCTGTCACTATAGGATGAATGAAAATTCCTAACATTCCCTTATATTTATATGAGTTTGACTCAATGAAGAATATCCCAAAATATTTTGGTAAGTTCCACTTCAGAGGTGTATGCACACAAAAGAGGCAAATCAGTACATATGCCACATCTATATGTGTTAAATATAATGTAAACTCAACAGGTTGACTGTGCACTGCCAGTTGTCCTGGTCAGCTGTGCTTTCTATTCTTGATTTGCTTGAGCCTATTTAGCTCAGCCATCTCCCATTGCATAGTATCTCTTCAGTACTTCTTCAGACTTACTTCTCATTGTACTCTTCTTCATATATTCTAATACACTATTTTCTATTCTTTGCTTCAAAATTTATCATGGTATCAGAGCTACAGCAGTAAGCCTATTCACACAGTCTGGAGAGCAGCACAATCCTCACAGTGCAGAGCTTCACGGATCTTGAGAGCACGCGACATAGACTTTTTCACAAGGATTGGAGAGTTGTCCTCTATAATCTCAAAAGATGCTTGCAGGAAACTTCCATGAGGAAGATCACCGTAAAAAGCTCACATGACGTAGCAGAGCGTACAACACTCGAAATATCGAGGGCGAAGAGAGTGCGGAAGAAGAAACTTTAAATATTCTTGTACAATTTTCAAGAATCATCGAAGATTCACAAAGAAGAGCTGCAGGACGCAGGAACATTTGAAGAACTCGAAGAATTCATTCAAATTCGTTAAAGATTCCTACAGAAGGTAGAATCGTTTAAAGATTTACGGGAAATCGCTCAAATCTGTCAAAGATTGCAAGAAAGAACTTGTGAAATTCTTTCAAATCTTTGAAAGATTCACAAAATTTTCTTCCGCGGGAGAAAATTCCATCAAATGCAGCAAAGATCGTGTCTAACGCGCAAAGAACAATCATCGCGGCCATAAGATTCGTCCTACGAACGGATCCAGAGCAGGAAACCAATTTAGAAGGGATGAACAGAGTGCAGAAAAGGAAAAAGAATTTCAACCGTCAGATCTTGCGCAGAGGACCGATAGTCGTTGGATCCATGAGAAAGTGCATGAGGTTTAGTCCTATGGAGTGTACAGGAGAAATTTCACTTGTGAAGTCGCGAAATCCTGAAATCATCTGGACCGTCCATCAAGAAACACATGAAGAGATCTCGGCATTTCGCTGACTCGCAAGGTGTAAAGGTCAGAAGACTGACATGAGAATTCGCGAATCGCGAAATTCTGAATCATTCTGGACCATTGGATTGAGATAGATCGTGAGTCATTGATCTAATCCCATCACAAAATTAGGGATTGGGAGTTGGATGAGCAAAGGAGACTACTCTCAAAAACTCTGATACACAAAATCCCGACATCACGTATCACGAAATCTCGAGAGGATTGTGAGACGTCCATCTCAGAGGACAGGTGGCAGCAGATCCAAGCCATCACTCCATCGGTATTTCAGAGTTCGGGATATCAGAGGTCTTGTTGACAAAAGACACTCCACAGTAAAAGTCGCAAAATTGTGATTCATGAAATAGCAATAAGATCACAACCGTCCATTTTTTTGGACACGTGGCGGACATCAAGGAAACCGTCAACATTTCGGCTACCGAGGTTTCAAGATGACAAAAAAATTGTGTCAACAGAGCATCACAAGTCATGATATCCCAAGGTTGAATCAGGACCATCCATCTTAAGAGGACGCATGGCGTAAATGCGAGGGCTCGGGAAAATTTCCGAAAGGGGAGAGTCCATCGACGCATCGAGATTCGGTAAATCGTGAATCCTGAGGACAAGGGATCGAGTTTCTTTATGGTGAAAACCCCGTAAAGAATCAGAGACATCCATTTTGAGGAGACGCGTGGGCGAGATCAAGAGAGCCAATCGGCACAGTGGGGTTCGACGTTTTGCAGATCCTGAAGACGAGATGTCCGGAGCATTTGAAGTCTCGAAATTGCGAGACGAGATCAGGATGGTCCATCATAAGAGGATGCGTGGAGGAAATCAAAGCAATCAAGAAATTTCCCGAAAGGAAAGGTCATCCATCGTGAAATCGAGAATCGGGAAATCGGGGATTCCGTGGACAAGAGGTCTAATACATTTCGACTCTCGAAACCCCGAATCCCGATAAGATGTTTGACTGCGGTCTTATGAGTTCTAGTCATAAGATCTGGACCATTAGATCATTAGCAGATCTGGACCATTGATTTGTCGAAAGGAAAATTTCACATTTTGGCAAATTGAACGACAAAGAACCGGAAAAGCCCGTAGCACTTTAACCTTTCGGTGCGTGGTCACATTGCATGGTGACTACGACCAAATTCAAGGCCGATAAGCTCCCATCAGCAAATCGGTGTTTCGACAATCGGAGGTTGGCGAGACAAGCATTCAAAGGTATCGTCTAACGAAGTTCCGAAATCACTGCAAGAAAGCAGCAGACCTGGTTTCAGTGAAAGAGACAGGTAAATATGAAATTTCCCTCTGTTTTTTTTCTGCAAAATTTTTAAAATATGGCGTCGTCTAGCAATTTAGGACCAACTCAGGGTCCGATTCTTCTTTCAAAGAACTATGAGTTCTGGTCTCTTCAGATGAAATCCTTCTTGCAAGCGCAAGAGTGTTGGGATCTAGTGGATCATGGATATGTGGAACTAGATCCAGCAGACCTGTCTGCCATGACAAATCAATAGAAAATTGCTCAGGCAACTCAGAGAAACAGAGAAAATAAAGATAAATTTTGGATTCAAAACTCTGTGGATGACTCGATTTTCTAAAAAATAACAGGCGCTAGTACTTCAAAACAAACCTAGGACATCCTTAAATCTTCCTACCAAGGAGATGACAGGGTCAAAACAGTTAAACTGCAGACCATGAGGATGCAATTCGAGACTCTAAGGATGACAGAGTCTGAAAATGTGGATCAGTTCATGACCAGAGTCATGGGCATTGTGAACCAGATTAGATTGACTGGTGAAACCATCACTGATCACCGAATTATTGAGAAAATTCTCAGAAGTTTACCAAATAAATTTGAAATGGTTGTAACAACAATCCTTGAATCCAAGGATCTGTCAAGTTTTTCAACAGACGAACTAATTGGTTCTCTGTTGACACATGAGACCAGACTGCATCTCACAGATGAGTCAACCTCCAATGCTTTCAAAACTCAATTATCCTTCAACAAAGTGAGAGGCAGAGGAAGAAGCAGAGGTCACCAAGGAAGAGGGAACAATCACAGTAACCCTCACTCCAGTGGAGGTAACAGACAACAATATCCGAATAAAATTTCCAAGGTCAAAGGCAACAACAAAATCAACATCAGAATTTCTAGCCTCGAAGAGCGAGAGGGAGAAGATCAAATGAGAAATCAAGCATACAATGCTATTACTACAAAAAGTATGGACACTATGAATCTGAATGCAGGAAGAAGCAAGCAGATCAACTCTCTGGCAGCGCAAATGTGTCAAATCACACGAGAGAAAACTCAGGAGGTATGTTTCTTTCATGCCTCAAAACTAAACAACAACCTAAAGATCTCTGGTTGCTAGATAGTGGATGCAGCAATCACATGATAGGTAACAAAGAATTACTTTCATGCATTGATTCTTCAATCTCATATGATATTACACTTGGAAATGATTATTTAGTCAAAGTTCAAGGAAAAGGAACTGTTCCTATTCTTACTAAACAGAATGTAAAGAAAGACATATACAATGTCTATCATGTTCCAGATCTGAAACATAATTTGCTAAGTGTAGGAAAACTCATTGAATATGGCTATAAGGTACTTTTTGAGGGAACATCTTGTAAGATATATGACAAAATCCCAAATAGAAAATTAATTTATGAAATCCATATGACTCCAAATAGGATGTTTCCCCTTACCCCCAGAACTGCAAATCTAAGTCAACCATATGCACAAAGTGCATCTACCTTGAATGAAACTATGGTTTGGCATACAAGATTTTTACATCTACCATTTCAGAGTCTAAGTCTTCTTTAGAAGAAATCCATGGTCAAAGGTCTTCCTATTTTTATAGAGCAAATCCCCCCATGTGAGTCTTGCATACTTGGAAAACATAAGAGAACTAGTTTTCCACAGTCATCAAATCAAGCCAAACAACATCTTGAACTTGTTCACACTGGCCTATGTGGACCAATGCAAACATAGTCAATAGGTGGAAACTCTTACTTTCTAATGTTTATTGATGATTTCAGCAGAAAAATATGGATCTATTTTCTCAGACAGAAGTCTGAAACTTTTGCAAAATTCAAAGAATTCAAGGCAGAAGCTAAAAAACAGAGTGGCAAATATATCAAAGCAGTCAGGTCAGATGGAGGTGGAGAATACAACTCCAGAGAATTTGCAAATTTCTGCAAATCACAAGGCATTATCATGCAAACAACAACGAGGTATACTCCACAATAGAATGGAGTGGCTGAAAAAAAAAATCAGACAATAATGAATATGGAAAGAACACTTCTCAAAGAGAAAAGTTTGTCAAATAGGTTTTGCACTGAAGCAGTAGCATGCTTAGTTTATCTCCTGAATCGATCTCCAACCACAAGTCTAAAGATGAAAGTTCCCCAAGAAGCATGGAGTGGGACAAAGCTCAATGTAGCACACCTAAGGACATTTGGATGCATAGCATATGCTCACATACCTTCCGAATTGAGAAAGAAATTGGATGAAAGAAGTGAGAAATGTATTTTCACTGGATATAGTGAAACATCTAAAGCTTACAGCCTTTACAATCCAATCACCAAGAAACTAATTCTCAGCAGAGATGTAAAATTTTTGGGAAATCAATTCTGGAATGATTCAGAAAATCAGCAAATGGACAGTCAAAATCCATTGCTACCAAGTTCTGAAAATGTGGACAATTCAGGACAGCATGTACCTCAAACGATTCTTCCAATATTGCAAGTACAAAGACAACCTGAAAATTCTCAGGATAACTCAACTTCTAGCAGAGAATCATTCTCTAAACCACAAAATCAGAGAACTCGAAGTTTGAGAGAAATCCATCAGCAGTTGGATGACTTTCAGCAACACAAACTTTTTTCCTTAATGACATGTCAACCTACATCCTTTAAGGAAGCATCTAAGGAGACACATTAGGTTCAAGCCATGAACCAAGAAATTGACTCCATTGAGAAGAACAAGACATGGGATCTTGTTGATTTGACAAGTCACAAGAAGAGTATTGGTGTCAACTGGGTTTACAAAACTAAACTCAGTGAAAAAGGGCAGATCGAGAAACACAAGGCAAGACTTGTTGCCAAAGGATTCTCACAACAACCTGGTACAGATTATGGTGAAAATTTTGCTCCAGTAGCAATATTAGACACTGTAAGTACTCTATTGGCCATAGAAGCCCAACACAAATGACAAGTATACCAGATGGATGTCAAGTCAGGATTCTTGAATAGTTTCTTATAAGAAGAAGTTTATGTCGATCAACCACCTGGATTTGAAGTCCAAGAGCACCCAACCAAAGTATATTGGTTGAAGAAAGCCTTGTATGGATTAAAGCAAGCTCCAAGATCTTGGTACAACAGAATTGACACTTATCTGATCAAAAGTGGTTTCAGCAGAAGCAAAATGAGCCAACTCTTTACACCAAAACAGATCAGCACGGTAAAATTTTGATTGTATGTTTATATGTTGATGACATGATCTATACAGGAAATCTTGAGTTAACAAATTTTAAACATGCCATGCAATCTGAGTTTGAGATGATAGATCTTGGCATAATGAAATATTTTTTAGGGATTGAGGTTCATCAATCAACCAAAGGCATTTTTTTTTGTCAGCAAAAGTATGCAGCAGACATCCTCAAAATATTTTGCATGGAAGAATGCAATCTAGCAGAAACCCCCATACCACTAGGCACAAAATTGAGCAAGAATGATGAAGGTCCTACAGTGGACTCTACTATGTACAAAATTTTAGTAGGCAATTTGTTGTATCTTACAACAACTAGACCTAACATTATGTATGCAACCAGCCTTATTTCCAGATTCATGGAATCCCCCAAATATTCTCATTGGAAAATGGCGAAACGGATTCTGAGATATGTTGCAGGAACTCTCAATTTCGGCTTATGGTACAGTAAATCTCATAGTAATCAACTTTCTGGTTACACAGACAGTGATTTTGCAGGCAACCTAGATGACAGGAAAAGCACATTTGGACATGTTTTTCAACTGGGCACGAACCTAATCTCATGGGCATCAAAGAAGCAGCCAATTGTTTCAATATCTTCTGCAGAGGCAGAGTATGTCACTGCTACCTCAGCTTCTTATCAAGTTGTGTGGATGAGAAGAATATTGAAAGATATGTCACATACAGAAAATGATCCAACTCATATTTTTTGTGACAATACTTCAACAATTGTTTTATCCAAAAATCATGTGTTTCACAAGAAAAGAAAACACATTGACACTCGTTTTCATTTCATACATGAGCTAGTCCATAATGGGGATATTGCACTACAATTCTGTGGATCTCAAGATCAGCTTGCTGATATCTTTACAAAGCCACTGAGAAAATCCATTTTTTATTTTGAGAGACAACACTTAGGCATAATCAGTGCTGATGTTTGTAACTGTTGAGTTTAAGAGGGAGTGTTAAATATAATGTAACCTCAACAGGCTGATTCTACACTTCGAGCTGTCCTGGCCAGTTTTACTTTCTATTCATGATTTGCTTGAGACTATTTAGCTCAGCCATCTCCCATTGCATAGTATCTCTTCAGTACTTCTTCAAACTTACTTCTCATTGTACTCTTCTTCATATATTCTAATATACTGTTTTATGTTCTTTGCTTCACAATTTATCATTATGGACATTGGCATCGAGCATAAAAATAAAGTTCGTTAGAAAATTTTGTACGTAGGACGCAACCTCTCCATTATGAGAAGGTTTCCTTTCATTGTACAATGTATCCTAAAATTGGACACTTTGTAGCCCATTGCGTTAGGTCTACAAAGAAGAATGTTCCAAAAGAAACCCATGCGGTGGGATGGGGATTTTTTTTCGACAAGGACCTTCTCTCAAGCACACCATTAAATTCAATAAGAAAAAACCTCATTTCAACTATTAAAGGTGTTTTGATGACACACCTTGCTGTTGGAAGAAGTTATCTTCTACTTATCATGGATGCTTTCACCGTCTTCCAGACGGTGTTGGAAGAAGTTAACTTCTACTTATCATGGATTGTTTCACCGTCTTCCAGACATTTTTTCCACCGACTTAACCACAGACATTCCAGCTGCCTCGTGAACCTTCTGGATTTTCAAGATCCTTCCAAAATCTCTATAAATAGAGGCAGATGTAAACATTTCAATCATCGAGCAAAGTTCAGTTTCTCTATTATTCTTCTGTGTTATTTTCCTTCTCCCCTCTTCATTTGGTATCAAATCTTGGATATGGGTCTCACTCCCTCACGAGAAGGCCCATGATCCTCAAAGGAAGGTCTTCGTTGCTAAGAAAAGAGTTTGTGAAGTGATAGACTTGGGTTGTGAATATTCGTTGGGCGTCTGTAATGTAGCAGAGTGATCATGTATGTCGAATGGAATGGTGTCCGAATGTGGCCCAACAGATAGAAAGAAGGCATAATCAGATTGTTCCCCACAAGCTCGGCAGTTACAAGATCTTCATCAACGATGTGGGGAAGAAGGAATGTGTTGAATCCATAGATCACACGACATAATGATATAGAGCGAGAGTCTTGGTCTATCCTCACTCAACAGGTTGGGAAGATCACGATTTTTCTTGTAACGCTTTATCCGAGGTCGATTTCATAGGAGAAAGGGATCATTTTTGGTTGAAGGAGCCATCATTTTGGGTGTACACATAGCCAAATCCGTTGTGGTTGTTTGTGGTCGAATCTTATCAATATTTCGCGCATTGTTGCAACACCACGAGGATACAAGGAGTAGGAAGAGGAGTCAGCCGAGCTACATAAGAGGCGGATTTATTCATATCAAATTTCAGTTCAAGACTTTGTATGACATCAGTTTAAGGTTGCATCCACTTGGCAAGTTTGCCAAAAATGGTAAATTCAAATGCAAGGGTTTGCAGAAGTTTGAGCCCCGCATCCCGAGGTCAAATATTCGGGTTTTGTCAAACACAAATTTGATAGATATGGCGTCTATAACAAAGATGGTGGATCTCCCACGAGGTAAAAATATGCATGCCCACATTATCAAAATTGGATATGGGAGTTGTGTGGAATAATCTCATCAATAATGGCATGCAACCTAATGAATGTACTTTCGCTACTACTCTTAAGGCTTGTGCTAACCTCGCAGATGTAGAGATATGAATAGGCATTGTTGTGTTAAATATCTCATCTTCCCAAGGGAGATTTGAGTCAAGTGGTGTAAATGTCTTCCATGTTTTAGTAAGGTGAGAACTTTATTTTGTAATTGTAATATGACTTTTGTAATTGTAATATGGCTAAAGTGAAATGCATTGTTGAAAGTGCTTGGAATGGTCATTGAGTCAAGTTGTAAAAGGTGAGAGTCAAACTCACATGAGAGAAGGTCAAGGTCAAGTGACTGAGTCTTTGAATGAGTCTAACAACTTTGTGAAAATGAGTCTTGAAATGTAAAGTCATTACAGGAGAGTATTAATCTCAAGAAGAGTCAAAATCAGTAAAGTGAGAGTTTGTTTGTTAAGCTAGTCAAAATTTGAGTCCAAATGAAATGTAAAATCATGACAAGTGCTGCATTAATTAAGTTTGCCAATCCATTGTCATAGGTTGTCTTGTTGGATCTTGACCAACTCCAACAAAAAACATATCCATAAAGTATATTGAAAGGAAAACAAGATGCAAGAAGCAATGTAAAACAATAAAAGATACTCATGATGCAGAAGACAAAGGGTGATAGAAAACAAAAAATGAATGGTGAAAGAAAAGGAAAAAGGACTCTCGTTGGAAAAGGTAAAGAACAAAGAAGACTACAATCAAAGTTATGTAATGCTTAATGATAAGATGTAAATGGGCATATATAATGGGATTGTAATTTGTTGGGCATTTAGTAAAGACTGTGGAATTTTTGTACCTGAGATGAACTAATGCATATATGTTGTAGGGGGTGCATGATCGGTAGTACCCGACACCCTAGAGGTTTTTGGGTCCAAAGTTGTAAATCTTAGCCATAGGCATAGACAAGTTGTATTCCCTAGGTGTTTAGTAAGCCCTGTTGAGTCAGGCCTACATGGATTAGTGTGATCATATAACGTGTATCCCGCTTATGCATAGAGTGGATGTGGCATCAAGCTATGGAATTAACCACTAGGTAGGTACAAGGGTGGTAGTGGTGATTGGAGAAGTTAGATTTTCGATTAAGGGGAGGAATGTGAGATTAAGTAATCTCAAAGTGTGAGTTGGTTGGGACCAAGTTATGACTAAAAGAGTTTAATGTATTGATGAACCATGTATGTGAAAAAGATACCTAGAGAACTGACGAGTATAGAGGATTTCTTTTTATAGATGGATACCCATGTCGGTAGATGGATTTCTTTTTATATGGACATCAATGATCAGTTGTTTGCAGGTGCAAAAGGAAGATGGAAAAGTTTTAGCATTAATCAATGTTATGCAAGTACAAAAGAAGAAGCAAAAATGTTTGAGGATGAAACTCATAGTGAAGAAATCTCAAGTGAGTGTGTGCGGTGTAAATCAATTTCCCCATAATGCAACAATAAGCAAAGTTTGTGGTCAACTAGAAACCACTTGGTGTGATGGTTCATGAGCATTGTAATTGTTAAGGATAAGCCGTAAAATCCCAAGGTGATTTATGATGAGAGGAAGATAGTAAAATAAAGTAGCACATTGAAGGAAGCTCAACCATATGAAGATAGAAACTAAAGATGATGACATGACTGAGATAAAGACCTAACCAAGACATGTAGTATTGGCTAAGGAGGAAACATTGCAGATCAAAAAAGCAACTTGCAGACATATTTACAAAGGCTATTAGCACAAGACCAATTTGTGTATTTGAGATAAGCATTGGGCATTATAAATATTGATATAATTAGTAGTGGAAATTAAGAGGAGTGTTGGAAGAAGTTAATTCCATAGTTTCTTCCACAGACTTAACCACACACTCCAGCCGCCTAGTGATCTTCCAGATCCTTCAAAGACCTCTAGAGGCAGATGTAAACATTTCGATCATCAAGCAAAGTTAAGTTTCTCTGTTATTCTTCTGTTTCTTCTGTATTATTTTGCTTCTTCCCTCTTCACAAGAAAAGAAATTTAGACATAAGACCCTGGAGTTGAAAGAAAACCCTTCCCATTGAAAGCCCCCACTCCGAAAACCAAAACAGATTCAGAGTAAAAAACAGAAGGTGATAGCGTGACCTTCAACGATAACAAAGATCCTGGAGTTGAAGGAACCCATACATCCAAGGCTGCCGAACCAATTCTCACGGGGGAGTTGTTAAACAACTACCGAAGAAGAAGATAAGGCAAAGAAAACTTTCAAGGAAGATGAAGATAAAGGTGCCAAGGGAGTAGAACAAAGTGCAGTATAAGAACCAATTAGACTAGATCAACTTCCATAGGAGGATCTGCATTACTCAACAATGCCTTCGAAATCTATTTTGAAATATATTGTTTGTGCACTTTAATTTGTAATATATTTATCATACATAAATATGTAATCCTGAAAATGAAAGAAACTCATAGAAAAGGAAGAATATCCGCCTGGAAGTTCCTCTTTATCATAAAATCTCACGGATTTTGTCAAAGAGATGCAACAATCCGGAACTCTCAGTTTCTATGTACTTCTCCGGAGAACCAATAAAGCCATCGATTTTGATTCGATATACATCAGGTTTTGATTTGAAAAGGGCGCAATTTTTTGCAGTAGAAAATATGCTGTTCTTTTAAAAAAAAAGGACAGGATAAGCAATTAATAAAATAAATAATGTTTTTCATTCATCATTTACAGTGTCAATTAGCTATTATATTAATGAAAAGTGCAATTAGTTTCCGGCTATCATATTAGCATAAAGCTATTTACAACATCAATTAGCTATTATATTAATGAAAAGTGTAATTAGTTTCAGGCTATCTTATTAGTACAAAGCTTATGATATGTTCTCATAAACCATTTCTCTCAAACAAACAAACCAATAAGAAATAATAATTTGTAATTTATGTATACAGAAATATTGTGTATTTTCAAAATATTATAATGTGAGAAATATGCCTAACATTTTCTACGAAATCGTGTAAAGGAGATACAGTGCAGTAGTGCCATTTCTTCACAGCTAAACGGGAAGGGCCTACAGCAAGCACATAAATATACAATTTGTTCTTTTGCAGCGAGCCCATTGTCTTCAAATCCACAATTAAGAGTCAGATTTCCTGTGAAGATTTCGTTCTAGCTCGTTTGCCACAAACTTTACATGGAACTTTTTAACCAATATAATTACTTTAAACGTTTGCTTCTTTTTATGGTAGAAATATGTCTGTTTTATAATCTTCTGTCTAGCAGCTTTTGTCTTACGTGTCAGTGTTAGATAACTCTCAAAAAAAACTCTAAATCTTCTCCTCGCTTCTTCGTTACTTTCATATGAACTATTAATCAGTTTTTTCGTTTTACTGATCCTCACGTCCAAACTCTTTAATCTTTCATTGCATTGGTCCTTAAGCATCAGATGCTCGTTCGGATGAATTTGATTTCCCCTCAAAAGATTTTCAGGCTTGGCAACAATAGGCTGATAATTGGTTTTCCTACTTACAAGTTCATTCTCACGTTTTCTTAGGACGGTTAACCACCACACGTCTTCTTCTTCCGTATCCACTTCTCCGTACTCGTCTTTGAATGTGACCCACAGATTCTCCTCCTCTTCTTTGGGCAGAATGAGATTCTGACTCTGATTATAGAGTGGGTAATAGCTGCTTCTTGCCCCTACAGGAATTGTTGATCAAACTCAGCATTGAGTTTTGCCTTTCATTTTCATGATAGAATCTTGATTTAGGTCTGGATTGGTTAAACATGGCGGGGGCATCCTGTTAAAGAATTAGAGTTCTGGCATTCCGTCTTCCTTATCGCAGTTGTCCTGTTCTTTTCATCGTCATCGTAATTTCTATTCTCGTTATAATTGTAGAGGTCTGTCTGTATTATATCACTCAAGAGCCAGCCCGGGAGTTGGAATGGATAAACGCTAAACTATATAGATTTAGATGATCGGATTGCTGGTGATGCCAATTTTGATTTCAATTTGTATGTCGTAAGCATTTTCTACTATACTTGTGTCTTTGTGCATGGTCATTCTATTGTTATGGTTTATGATTCAGTTTTTGTAAACAACTCGTAATAAGTTTCCTGCAATTCACTGTTTTGCTACAATCTGCAACCATGGAGGAAGAATGATGCAAAAGCCCCAAATATCATCAACTATTGTGTGAGAGACCATTTAATCCCTCACATCTCCAACTTGAAGACAACTAAGTAGATGTACAACACCTTGAAGAAGTTGTCTGAGAGAAACAACACCAACAAAGCACTTTCCTTGAGACACCAGCTTCATAATCTCAAGATCTTCATGAAGATTTCAGAGATCGAAGCTCAGTTGGGTGCTATAGGTGAAATCATCTCTCTCAGAGAGAACTTATCATGATTACCCTTAATGGTTTTCCAAGCCATTGGGAGCCATTCATTCAAAGTATGAGTGAGCCATTCATTCAAAGTATGAGTGGATGATCCAAATTCCCCAAGTTTGACAGGAGGAGACTGGACATGGAGCTAGAGGCGTGCAATGTTCCCATTATTATGAAAATCAATCCCTTTCAGATGTGACAAGTATGGCCACTATGTGAAAAAATGTCCTACATTGAATAAAGAAAAGAAGCATTCTTCCACTGCTAATGTTGATTTAGAAACACCTCAAAGGAAGTCAAGGAATGCAAGCATGAATGATGAAGAGTTCTTCTTCATTTCATCCCTCTCAGATATGGTTCCTACTATGAATGATATTTGGTTGATTGACAGCAGTGCTTCCAAAAATGGTGCTTCAAGAAATACGATTGGATACAAAAAGCACCTTACAGTTCTAGTAGAGAAAGAATATTGGTTTCATATTGTACTTGGTGATGATGAAGGGATTTGGATCCATTTCCTTACAATTGGATTCTAGCACCCCACTCCATTTGAGTGATGTATTATTTGTACCTGGGATGAGAAGGAACCTTTTCTCTATTTCAGCCTTAGAAAACAAAGGCTACAAGGTTGCTTTGTCTAATGGAAAGGTTCTTGCATGGAACAAGAACTCTAGTATCGATTTTGCGTGATTGGTGTTCTAGAGGACAGATTGTATAGATTAACAGTTCATGCCTTGATACATGATTTTATCAGTTTGAGAAAACTATGGCATGAGAGACTTGCTCATTTACATTATAGAGCTCTTCCCACTCTCCAGAATATAGTGACATGCCTTCCAAAGATCCATGTTTAATACAATGACATTTTCAAAGGTTGTGCTCTCGGAAATAATTCAAAGGGGTCCTTTCCGAGCACTGACAGGAGATCCAAGGGGATGTTAGACTTGGTTCATAAAGATTTATGTGGAACCATGAATAGTTTCTTCCTTGAGTGGATAGCTATACTATGTGATATTCATTAATGACCACTCTCAGATGACATGGATTTACTTCTTGAAGACCAAGGATGGAGTCCTTGCAAGATTTCATGAGTACATAGCACAAGGTCAAAAACCTGACCGAAAAGAATATCAAAGTGTTGACATGAGATAATGAAGGAGAGTACACCTTTGAGGATTTCATTGATTTCAGGATTGAGGCAGGGTTCAAGAAGGAGTAGGTTATTCCTTACAACCCTCAACAAAATGGGGTCACAAAGAGGAAGAACAAATATATTGTTAAGGAAGTCAAGGTGATGATTCATGATCAATATTAACCTATGTTTTTGTGGGAAGAAGCATCCATTACTGTAGTGTATGTTCAGAATATAAGTTCCCATAAGACTTTAAGGAACATGAATCCCAAGGAGGCCTTCACAGGACTAAAGCCTGAGGTTGGAAACTTCAGGATATTTGGGTGTCCAATATACATTCATGTACCCAAGGAGTAAAGGACCAAGCTATACCCTTTAGGTATAAATGATACATTTGAGACAGATTGAGGTGAGAAGAGATGTTACCTTTGAGGAGGAGGTATCCTTCAGGAGATCTAGAGGATCTCATATGCAGATTGATAGTGAGAGATAGGAAGATATGATTACGTCTCCCCCTTACCCTCCAATAGTTCAGAGGGAGACAATTGAGCCTATTGATCCCATTGATCCTATATCTCCAATTGATGTTCGCAAAGATATTGTAGTAGATAGGAAGACACCTACATGGGATCATGAGACTCTACAAGAATCCTCGTGGTACCTTATGAGAGAGCGATAGATCTCAAAGATATTCGTGCTATTCCACAACTATGAGCTACATCATTGATTTTGAGCCTTCTTATTATGAGTAGGCATCTAGTCAACTGATATGGAGAGATGTCATCATGGAGGATTATCAATCTATCACAAAGAATGATGTGTGGAATATTGTTTTGAGACCTGACGAGAAGTCTATAGTGACTTCCAAGTGGATCAATAAAAGAAAGAAAGATTTATTGCTAGAGGATTCTCTTAGGTGGAGGGAATAGATTATGAGGATACAATTATTTCCCTTGCAACATCTATGGGTATAAGACTACATCAGATGGATGTGAAGACAACCTTTCTTAGTCGAGAGATTGAGGAAGAAGTATACTTTGAGGAGTGAGATCATTTTTTCATACATGAGAAGGAGCCTCATGTGTGCAGGTTGAAGAAGGCCTTGTATGGACTCAAGAAGACACCTCAAGCTTGGTATTGGAGGATTGATGAACACCTCGTGAGTGTTGTTGATCCCAACATGTACTACAAGACTGCTAATGTTGAGTCCTTGATCTTGGCCCTCTACATTTTTTATTTATTCATCACTGATACATAAAGGCTTATTGATGAATGCAAGTATGTGTTGGCCTATGAGTTTGAGATGAAGGACCTTGGTATGATGCACTACCTCTCAGGACTAGAGGTGTGGTTGAGAACTGATGAGATCTTCATGATTCGGGGGAAGTACACAGTTGATATACTCAAAAAAATTGAGATGTTTCATTGTAAGCCCATGGATACACCATTAGTTATGAATATAAAGAGACTAAGTGTGTCTTTTTTCGATTATGACGATATTGATGGGACCCTATATAGAAATCTAATTGGATCATTGATGTATCTAAGACAATATATTTTCTATGCAGTGAGTTCACTTACCCAGTTTATGAATCAATCAATACAGACACACTGGACTGCTGCAAAGCATGTGTTGAGATACCTCCAAGGCACAATTGGACATGGTATGAGATATACTTTTAGTATTGAAATGATATTGTAGGGACATACTGACTCTGATTGGGAAGGGAGCACAATGGACAAGAAGAGAACCTCTGATTGTTTCTTCACTTTGGGATATGCCATTGTTTCTCGGTTTAGGAGGAAACCAACTTATGTGGCCTTGAGCAACGTAGAAGTATATTACATTGCATTTAGTGTGGAATTCCATGAAGTAGTGTGGCTTCACAAGCTCCTTGTAGATTTATTTGGACATGTTAGATTCCACCATTATTCATTTTGATAACCAAACATTTCTGTAGCTCTGAGAGACTCTAGTGTTTCATGATAGATCGAAACAGATTGAGATCATGTAGCATTATAGGTGAGACATGGTGTAGAGGAAGCAAGTATTGGTGTAGTACCTTCCTACAGATGAGAAATATGTTGATGTTCTTACCAAACCCCTTATCAGAATGAAGTTTGAGTACTTTCGTGAAAGACTTGGTGTGGCAAACAATGTCGCCCTCCCTGAGAGGGATTGTTGATGTTTGAAGATTCCTTAGAAATTCTCTAGATCGTACTCCTCTGTGAGTGAGTTGAGTTGATATGTGAGGAAACTTATCCAAGAAGGGATAAGTGGGTTTGGGTTTATATCCCAACATCCCTTTTGGAGATCTCATGATCACATGTCAAGAAATTGACGTTGTCGTCACACACTATGGAGAGTTGACCCTAGTGTTTATAGAGGGAGAAGCCTCTAGAAGTCGACATGGGAGTTCCATGTGTGATAGACATTCTCTAGATCGAACTCCTCTTTGACTGAGTTGAGTTGATCTACAAGAAGACTTATCCGAGAAGGGATAAGTGGGGTTGGGATTATAGACCAATGTCTCTTATGGAGAGCATATGAGTAAACATCCATTGTGGAGAGAACACGATGAATTGTCAAGGAGTTGACCCTAGTCTTTCTAGAGGGAGTAGCTTATTGAAGTCCACATAGGAGTGCCATGTGTCACATACCCTTTTTTTTTCTATAGTGTCTCGAGTAAGCATCGGGCAAACCTTCTCCCCGAAGTGACACATACTGACTCTGATTGAGAAGGGATCATATTGGAAAAGAAGAGAACCTCTATGTGTTGCTTCACTTTGGGATATGCCATGGTTTCTTGGTGTAGTAGGAAACCAACTTCTGTGGCCTTGAGCACTGCAAAAGTAGTGTACATTGCATTTAGTGTGGAAGTCCGCGAAGTAGTGTGGCTTCAAAAGCTCCTTGAAAATTTATTTGGACATGTTGGATTCCACCATTATTCATTGTGATAACCAAACATGTGTGAATATCTCAGAGAATCTAGTGTTTCATGACAAATTGAAACACATTGAGATCGATTATCATTACATGTGATACGCAATGTAGAGGAAGGAAGTATTCGTGCAGTACCTTCCTATAGATGAGAAGGATGCTAATTTTTTTACCAAACCCCTTACCATAATGAATTTCATGTACTTTTGTGACATATCTGGTGTGGCAGAGAATGCCTCCCTCCCTCAGAGTGATTGTTGATGTTTGTAGCTTCCTCAGACATTCTCTAGATCACACTCCTCTATGACTTATTTGAGTTGATCTATGATGAATTGACATTGTCGTCACACACTATGGAGAGTTGAACCTAGTGTTTCTAGAGGGAGTGGCCTCTAGAAGTCCACATGGGATTGCCATGTGTGACATAAAATCTATAGATTGTACTCCTCTTTGACTAAGTTGAGTTGATCTATGAGGAAACTTATCTGATAAGGGATAAGAGGGGTTTGGATTATATCCCAACGTCCCTTATGGAGAGCACATGAGGAAATACCCCTTGTGGAGAGAACACAAGGACTTCTCAAGGAGGTGACCCTAGTGTTTCTATACGAAGTAACCTCTTGAAGTCCACATGGGAGTGCCATGTGTGACATACCCTTTTTCTTTTACAATGTCACGGCTAAGCATTAGGAAAGCCTTCTCCTAGATTGGGCTATAAACCAAGGGAAATAGGATTCATTTATCACAAAGGTGTACTTGTGGTAAGTGCACCCAGGCATAGTGCTTCCTTGATCATGACCAGGAATAACATGGACTCAAGGTTCTTGAGGTGTTTTACAAATGTCAGTTAGCATCAAGTTAACATTGACTCACATGAGTGTACCTGCAAGGACCCTGATTGAGAATGTCTCCCTCATTTAGAGGGATTGATGATGTTTGGACAACATCGGAAATACATTCTTCTAAATCTTAATATATATATATATATATATAATATTATATAATATATGACATGATATTTATAATACAATGTATAAATATATATAATAAATAAGTAGTTACTTATTATCGAAGTGACACATCCTTTCATGGAGAGATTTTGGTTACATGGTAACATGGTAAACGATGGTCTTCAAAAGTTTCTCTGTAATTATGGATTGGTTTGGTTAGTAATTGTTTTCATTGTATCTGTGTGTACAAAAAAGCAAGAAAGTCCATCATGATAACATAATGTATAAGATCAAATTCCCCTAGAAAATTTTTGAGAGCAAAAAGTATCTATGCAACATTACAAATGACAATAATTCAGTAAATTTTATTGAAAATTATATGTGAAAAAGATGAAAAATTTATGTGTGAAGAAAGCTATAGTGGGAATGCCTTTCCTCACCTAAAAAGGCATGGAGAATTTGGGCACTCAACTTGACCAGGTCAAAATATGCTATATCCTAGTGCTCATAGGATCTCTCCTCCCCACCTGCATTTCCATCATTTTCCTCTGTGTTTCTCTATCAAGATTTCTCACTCCATCATGAAAAAGCATTGACATTTTCTTTAGATTTGTGGGAACCATTTCTTCTATAACTCACTCATTAATAAAAAGAACGTGATTGAATCATGTTCTTAAGCATGGGAATTTTATTGGGGGTTGTGGGAACCATTTCTTCTGTTCACTCACTAATCAAAAGAACGTGGCTAAATTGTGTTCTTGACTCACGCTCACCAGTTTTATTGGTTGAGATGAAACAAATAAATATTCAAACGTAGGTTGCACACATTTATTATCTATGCATTTATTTAGAAACTAAAATTTTTTGGAACTTGTGAATCAAACTCAAAATCGTGATCAAATAATTATTTTCGAGATCTGACATTGGTTATGTAATCCATTTGCTGTAGTGGTTCATGAAGCTATGAATGCCATAGTAGAAGGTTATGTCCAACCATGGAGTAACAAGGATCATTAAAATTGAGCATTGACATGGATATCTTTCATTTGCTTCTTAGGATTAATGAGAAAGACTTTGTGACACCTTTAAAGTTTCATTTATATCAATAAATCAAGGTTGGTGTCATGTCACACTTGTTGGAAATGGTAATTGCAAGTTGGTGAGATCTTCACATCTCCGTCGATTTGTCAATCAATCAATTTGTCAATATTTTTTCCAATTAGTTGAATTTTCAGTCAGTCAATTTGCAAATGTAAAGTTGCACATTTAGTCAAACTCAGTCTAAGTCAGTCGAAAAGAAAGGGAGTTATGAATGGAGCCTATCTTTGTCTTCTCGAGTTCAATTAAGTATTTAAATATTCAGTGATATTAATGGTCGTCTTTAATGTTGAGTGAGCTTTACTTCTAGAAGACATCTCAGTCGGAGTCCATATAAGTCTGAGTCTTTTGTTAGTCAATAGCATATGCAAAGAGGTAGAGAGAACAAAGTCATGAAGGAGAAACAACAACAATTGAGGTGTCAAATAATTCTGAGAGCACAAGCTCTGTGTCTGTAAAGTCAACATAAGTCATTGGAGCAGAAGCTCATCTTAGTTATTGTACTTTGAATTCACGTGTTGCGCCAAAGTTATTAATATCAAGTATTTTGTGTGTTGAAAACATTCATGTGTATTTATGAGTTATGTGCTAAGAATAGTAGTGTGTTATTCTGAATCCATAAATCACTTTATTAAGTGTGTTTTTACAGCACACAACAAATCATGTAGTTTGTGCACTGCGTGACTAGTCTTCAGAACTTTGTCGCGAATCTTATGTGGCACGCAATATTTGAAATTGTGTTGTGCAGAACAGTCTGTGTGTGTTGTTGTTCTGAGATTTGATATCAGATAAGGTTGATCAATAGAAATTTGATCAAAGTTGATCAAGGGCAAGTTTCATCAAGAGAAGGTTCTATCAGAATAATTTTATTAGAGCAACAACTCCATTGAAAAGTGAAATATGGCTTCTACCTCAATTCTACAACCTCCCACTTTTACAGGAAAGAATTATGAGATGTGTTCCTTGACCACGAAGCAGTTGTTCTGAGCTCAATATGTATCAGAGATAGTTGAAAATGGTTATGTGGAACCAACAAATAAGCTAGCATACAATGCCCTCACACAAGCTGAGAAGGATGTCTTGAAAGATCAAAGAAATATTGATGGAAAGGCAATGTTTTATATACATCAAGACATGCATGAGAGCATACTCTAAGATTTTCATCAAAAAATCAAGCCAAGAAAGCATGGGTCACGTGACAAACATATTATCAAGGTACGGACAAAGTAAAGACTTCAAAACTACAAATTCTTAAAAGAGATTTTGAAACTTTGTCAATGAAAGATACAGATATAGTAGATTATTTTTATACCCATGTCACTGGCTTGATAAATATTATTAAGTTTCATGGTGAAAACATAGAATATAGAAAAGTTATTAAAAAGGTACTTAGGAGTCTTCCCCCTAAGTTTGATACTCTTATTGTGACTCTAGAAGAGAGAAAAGACTTTAGTCAGTTTAATATAGATTAACTGCAAGCTTCCCTCATTAATCATGAACACAGAATGAATAGTTCAAGTATGTCATTAGAGAATTCATTTTCCATGCAGTCATCTATAAGCCGTGGAAGAGGAAGGTGGAGAGATAACTCTAAAGGAGGAGGGAGAAGTTTTGTCATAGTGGACGTAGTAGTCCTCAAAATACTGGTGGAAGAGGTGAAAACCTAAATACCAGTCAACCAAGTGGTCAAATAATTGCCAAATCAAACATTCAATGTCATTACTATAAAAAGTATGGACATTATGCATATGACTGCAGAAAGAGACAATATAGTCAGAACAAGCAAAGTCAGGATCAATCAAACAACAAAAATAACCAAACCAATTCTCTATTTATGGTGCATGCTAAGGTAATTCCCATAGTATCACCAGTTGAATGCAATGTTTCTCAAGCAAGCCCATGTGACATGGTATTTAGATTAAGGTTGCAGTAACCATATAAAATGAAACATAGAATTTTCTTTTATTTTGGATAAGTCAGTCCAAACCAAGGTTACACTTGAAGCATGTATCTAAGTCATTGTCTTAGGAAAAGTCAGTATAAACATATTAACCAAGCAAGGAGACAAAAAGGCCATGTCTAATGTATATTATGATTTTTGTCTAAAAATTAATCCGATGAGCACAAGCCAGTTGTTACAGAAAGGATACATAATCTACATGGAGGATAATCATTGTGTGGTTATGGATAAATGCCCAAGCAATAAAATTATTGCAAGAATCCAAATGACAAGTAACAAAATATTCCCATTGACATTGAATCCAACCAAGAAGAAGAATACAACGCTAGTTGTTGGTAAAGGAAAATATGTGTAGTTATACACTGCATTTAGAGAAGAAAGTGCACACATTTCTAGTGAACAAAATAGTGTGTGTAGTATCAAGAAAGGAGAAAATGACACATGAATGCAGACAACATTTCATTATAAACTACAAGATGATTAATGGTTATGGAATTTCATATTTGGACAATTGAACTTTGGAGGTCTAAAGATTCTACACACAAAGGATGTGGTAAAAGGGTTTTCATTGATTGCAAAACCAGAGAGGATATGTGAAGGCTGCATTTTTGGAAAGCAACATAGAGAATCATTTCCAGTTGGAAAGTCTTACAGAGAAAAAGCTACACTGAAAATTGTACATTTAGACATTTGTGGACCAATGTAGACTCCATCTATAGGAGCCAATACTTACTTTCTAACATTTATTGATGATTTCTCGAGAAAGACATGGATTTATTTTCTAATGCATAAATCTGACACATTGGGTTGTTTTCAATAGTTTAAGTCACTTTTGGAGAAGTAGAGTGGCGATTACATCAAGTGTCTAAGAACTAATAGAGGAGGAGAACATATGTCAAGAGAATTTCAGAACTTTTGTAAAGTTCATGGCATCAACAAGAAATTTACCACGCGATATACACCACAGCAAAATGGTGTCGCAAAAAGAAAAAACAAGACCATCATGGAAATGGTGTGCAGTATGTTGACAACCAAACATTTGTCAAAGGAGTATTGGGCTAAGGAAGTAGCAACTACAATATAGATGTCTTGAACAATTGTCCGACAAAGAGTGTGAAGAACAAAGTACCTCAAGAATCCTGGATAGGATTAAATCTTTATGTGGCTCACTTAAAAGTTTTGGGTTGTGTCACATACACACATGTTCCAGATGAGCTAAGAAATAAGCTAGACATTAAAGGAAATAAACGTATATTTGTTGGGTATTCTGAAGACACAAAATGATACCAGTTGTATGACCCTGTCACAAGAAAAGCCATAATCAGTTGTGATGTTCGGTTCATGGAGAATGAAGGATGGCATGGAATCATAGCAAAGACAATCAAAATTATTGATGCGATGGAGAAGGAGGACACAAAATATGAAATGGTTCAAACACCATGTACAAGTCAGTGCAAAGTCCCTTTTATATCTGGTACCATGACACAAATCACAACGCATAATACTCCATTAAGAACATCAGGTGCACAATCTACACCTAGAGTGCAACAAACATTAACAAACAATCTGAGTAGTTCTACATTTCCAGATCCAGCATTAGCAAGTTTGTTACCAAGGAAGACATGAATTCTACGCGACATCTATAATAAAGACTCATAAAATTCATTTTCAGTTTTCGCTTTGTTTTCACAAAGAGATGATACATTAACATTTGAAGATGTCAAAGATAATGTATGGGCACAAGCCATGGATGAAGAAATCAGATGCATTGAGAGAAATCAGATGCATAGAGAAAAATCAGACATGGAAATTTGTAGATATACCTGAAGATAAGGATGTGATAAGTGTCAAGTGGATTTATAAGACCAAGCGAGATACATAAGTAAGTGTGTAGAAGCACAAAACAAGTTTAGTTGCAAGAGGTTTTACACAACAACATGGAATTGATTGCAATGAAACATTTACACCAATTGTGCCCATGGAAACAGTTAGAACTATGATAGCTATTATTGTTCAGTACAAGTGGCCAGTTTATCACATGGATGTAAATTCAAAAATTTTGAATGGAATATTATAAGAATAAGTGCATGTGGAACATCAACAAGGTTCTGAGGTTCCAAGGCAAGAAAGCAAAGTGTATAGATTGAATAAAGCATTGTATGGATTATGCAAGCTCCCAGAGCTTGGTACAGTCAGATAGATTCCTATCTTACACAAAATCGATTTTAGAGAAGTAAAAATGAGCCAACACTATACATAAAAGAAAATAAAGAAGCTAATATGTTAATTGTTTTCATATATGTAGATGATTTCATTTTTACAGGTGATTTTGGCATAGAAGAATTCAAGTTAGTCATGAAGGATGAATTTGAAATGATTGATTTGGGGCTAATGAGCTATTTTCTTGGAATAGAAATTCACTAGTCCAAAACTAGTATATTTATCTCATAGTCCAAGTATGTCCCTAAAATATTGAAAAGATTCAATATGAAAAATTCCAAATCAGCCCCAACACCTATCATAACGAGATTGGAGTTAAGAAAGGACAATAAAGGATCCAAGGTGGACTCCACACTATTTAAAACACTGGTAGGAAGTCTTATGTATCTCATAGCAACAAGGTCTGATATTATGTATGAAGTGAGTCTAATTTCAAGGTTCATGGAATCTCCAAAATAATCACAATGGAAGGAAGGAAAGAGAATCCTAATATATGTGAATGGAACAAAATATTTTGGTATTAGATATTCTACCTCAAAGATTTCAGAGTTATTGGATACACTGACAGTGATTGTCGACATAGATGACAGGAAAAGTAACTATGGGTACACATTTCATCTTGGAACATGTATGGTATCATGGGAATCAAAGAATCAACCCATAGTGTCTCTTTCTTCAACAAAAGAAGAGTACGTCACAACTACAAGCACAACTTGTCAAGCAGTTTGGAAGAGAAGAATGTTAAAATATTTTTTGCAGGAACAACATGAACCAACAACAATATTTTGTGATAACAATTCAGACATCATGTTTTGAAATAATCATGTATTTCTCAAAAAAACTAAGCACATTGATAGAAGGCATCGTTTTATTAGAGAATTGGTTAATAAAAAAGAGATATGTTTAGAGTATTGCAGATCAAAAGAACAAGTCAAAGATATTTTTGCAAAGACTTTATCAAGAGATGCATTTCAACATCTGTACAGTAGTCTGCAAGTCTACGAAATAATAGATGACTAACAATAAAATGTAAACTCAACTTTTGATGATTTTTTTTGTAATCCCACCTATTTATAATTAAGGGGGAGTGTTGTAAATAGTAATTACAAGTCAATGAGATTTTCATGTCTCCATCGATTTGTCAGTCAGTCAATTTGTTAGTATTTTTTTCAGTCAGTCAGTGAGTCTGTATGTGAGTCTGCAAACACAAAGTCGCATGTTTACTCAAACTTAGTCTAAGTCATTCGACAAAGGGGAGTTATAAATGGAGCCAATATTTATCATCTTGAGTTCAGTTAAGTAATTGAAGAGAGAGTTGTATTAATGGTCGTCTTTAATGTTGAGTCAGTATTAAGTGTCAATCGAAGTCCATATAAGTATGAGTATTTAGTTAGTCAATAGCATATGCAGAGAGGTCGAGAGAACAAAGTCATGAAGGAGAAACAACAACAATTGAAGAGTCAAAGAATTCTGAGAGCACAAGATCTTTGTCTGTAAAGTTAGCAGAAGTCATTGGCGCGAAAGCTCATCTTAGTTATTGGATTTTCTATTCAAGTGTTGAGTGGAAGTTATTAATATGAATTATTTTGTTTGTTGACAAATTTCATATGTATTTCTGAGTTATGTGCTAAGCATAGCACTATGTTATTTTGAATCCATAATTCATTTCCTTAAGTGTGCTTTTATAGTGCGCAACAAATAGTTCATTCTGTTCACTGCATGGTTAGTCTTGAGAACTTTGTCGTGAAGATTGTGTGATGCACAATATTTGAAACTATGTTGCGCAAAACAATCTATGTGCATTGTTGTTCCGAGATCTACATTTATTATGTTTGCATTGCTTTAGAAACTTCAAAATTTTGGAACTTGCAAATCTAACTCAAACTCGTGATCAAATAACTACTGTCGAGATCCGACATTGGTTATGCAAGCCATTTGAAGTAGTGGTTGTTGAAGCTGTGAATCCCCATAGTAGAAGTCTACACCCGACCATGGAGTAAGAAGGATCATTAAAGTTGAGCATTGACTTGGATCTTTTTCATTTGTTTCGTAGGATTAATGAGAAAGACTTTGTGACACCTTTAAAGTTTCATCTATATCGAGATATCAAGGTTTGTTTCACATCACACTCCCATTGTTTGGATGTATGTCTAGTAGAAGAGCCTAGATGGCCCAAAACAGTTTTGGCTGCACAACCCCACTATACCGGTATTGTCTCTAGTCCTACCACTCCCAACCAAACCAATGCCAAAGAATGCAATGACAGTTTTAGATACAACTCTTTTTATGCTCCCTCACTTTTCTCGCTATTTCTGATTTCCATTCTTCTTCTCCGTGCTTCCTTACTGGATTATCCAAACCATCTTTCTCTGTGTCTCATTTATCATAACTTACTGCTATTTTTTTCATGCCTACACACTATCTTTCACAATTGTTATTCCAATATTTTTTCAGAACTACAAGTTTCCAGCCTTCTTCTTTCAGTCTTGCTACTATCTTAGGTTTGTACAAGAGTGCCATGTGACTACCAACTCATCGCAATCCTCATCATTCTCACCCTTCAATCCAAACAATTCCCAGATGGCTTCCTCGTTTTTCCAATTATGGGTTTGCATGTTGGTCCTGTATGCCAACTACATAAGATGTGACAACCATTTTAGGAAGACTGCTATTGCGAAGGTTCGGGTATATGAAGAGTATTCTTTTGGTGAGGCAAACGGAGATTTTTTATGCACCACTCTAGACTGGTGGATGTGAAATAAATTTGATTATGGGACCAGTAGTTGGGCGTAGGCCTCCTTGTTAAACTTGGTAATTTCCCGGATCTCCCCCATATTTGTTTTCACCATTGAACTTTGGATATGAATAAAAAATTGAATGGATAATTTTATCATTTTTATTAAACATAGTGTAACCTCAACAGTCTGACTGTACACTTCCAACTGTACTGGACAACTGTACTTTCTATTTTTGTCTTGCTTGAGCCTATTTAGCTCAGCTATTTCCCTTTACATTGTATCTTCTCAGAACTTTGTTTTTGTACTCTTCTTCATACATTCCAATATACTGTTCTATTCTTTTCTCTCTGCATTTTTCTTTGCTTCACAATTTATCATGGTATCAGAGCTTGAACAGTAAGCCTCTTCACACAGTCCGGAGAGCAACACGATCCTCAAACAGCGCAGAGCTTACACGGATCTTGAGAGCACGCGACATGGACTTTTCACAAGGCTTGGAGAGCTGTCCGTATTACTCTCTAAATATCACCGTAAGAAGCTCACGCGAGGTAGTAGAGCGTACAATGCTCGAAATATCGAGGAAGAAGAGAACGCAAAAGAAGAAACTTTAAAGATTCTTGCATTTTTCAAGAATCATCAAAGATTGATGAAAAAGAGCTGCACAACGGAAGATCTATTCTTTTCTCTCTGCATTTCTATTTTTATGCACCACTCTAGACTGGTGGATGTGAAATAAATTTGATTATGGGACCAGTAGTTGGGCGTAGGCCTCCTTGTTAAACTTGGTAATTTCCCGGATCTCCCCCATATTTGTTTTCACCATTGAACTTTGGATATGAATAAAAAATTGAATGGATAATTTTATCATTTTAAGGATACATGATGAAGATGCATCGGCAGTGAAGAAAATCTATTCCAATTCAAACAAAATACATAATTATCTAATGCTGTATTGATTCTAGTCCAATCTAGTCAAACTCAAACAAAAGCGTGGAGATCTATGGGTTAGCTGCTCCAGATTATTGAAAGAATTAATTTCTCTACCTATCCACCATCAACACAACTGTTTTCCAGATAATTTCCATCAACACTTCATCCATCGTAAATGCTCCAGAACTTCTATATCTTTCCATATTGTCTATAAAAAGAACAAAGAGAATGTAGCCGAAAAATAAAGTTTGTTTTAATGTATATTTTATGGTGTTCTTTTGCTTCTACCCACACATCGTAGTATCAAAGCAGGTAGAACCGTGAGAGCTGAAGAGCAGTAGTTTTGTGAGAAGTGTGGGTCAGGTGTTGGGAGTACATGCAGCTCCCCGACATTGTGAGGATTACTTACCCAATTCGTCCCGGTATTGTTTACGACTAAGGAGCGGTAGGCAGACGACGTTGGAGGTTGTATTAAGAGGACAACTTGAATATATTGTCGCGATTTCCTGCTCAAATATATTCGGGCTCGTTTGAAGGGAAGATCGACGATGCATTTCTACTTTTAATCTGTTTTTTTTCGACTTTGCAAGGCAAAATGCGCTGTTGTAAACGTGAATGTTCCTGAAGTTGATTTTTTTTAAATAGATATATTCTCTCTGCTTCAGCCTCATTTAGTAGTAATTTCAGATATCTGCTAGCAGTTCAGAGAGTTCTTGCCGAGCTGTACTTCTATGTTCAGTATTCTGAGATACTATGTGTATTTCTGACTCTTGTACTACAATAGCTATACTATTTTCTTCATTTGGTATTCGCTGCCACAGTTCAGAGTACTTCTATGTTCAGTATTCTGAGATACTATGTGTATTTCTGACTCTTGTACTACAATAGCTATACTATTTTCTTCATTTGGTATTCGCTGCCACAGTTCAGAGAAGAGCCGCCCAACTCGCCTGCAGCTGCTCTTAGTCTGTTGCTCCCAATCAACGCCAAAGTTTCTCATATTGTTGCTACAGGGAAATTGAGTCGTGGACACTTGTGGCTTGTAAAGACATCCAAGAGTATAGTGGACCCCCGTAATGAAGGAAAATAGAGCACATTCACTGGAGCAGGGAGCTGTGAAGAAAGAAATTCCAAAAGAGCACTCACCCTCTTTTACTATAATCTCTCATTTAATTTTCGCTGAAGGTTTTCTTTTGGGGGCTTCATTTCCTAAGAAATGGCCTTAGGAATGTATCAACTAATGATTTTAACATTAAAAATATGATAATTGGGCATTTAAAATGAAATTAGCATTTGAATTATTTGAGCTATTAAATATAGTATATTCAAATTAAATTAAACTAATATTCATAGATTTGATCCTTTCTACCCTTAGTAGAACCAGAGTTAAGATGATTCTATACTAGTATAAACAGAAGGAAGCAATTATACTAAGTCACGGAGAAGATTCTAAGCATTTTTAGTTATTATGCATGTCTAGAGGTTTATACCTATTTAAAACTTACAGATTAATAAGTCTTTTAATTAAAAATATGCAATGTGTTTATGGGATTTAACCATAGTATAATATTACTAGCAAAGCCACTCAAAACTGTGGCTGATGAACGCCGAGAGGCGATGACAAAGCTTCCTCCTACAGGTTAATGGCCGGAATCCTAAACGACCTCGATAGGTTATAATAAGCCCTTGATGATCTGCCCCAAGCCTGCAACAATGGCCTTCCCTAGCACATTGTTATAGTCTTCCACCCTCAGCAATCCAATATGAAACTCACAGACAGTCAGAAAATGAAACGTGCAGAGAGCGAGAAAATGAAACGGGCTGACAGCTGAGCTAAGAAAGCCAGAAAATGAAATGCGCCCATAACTCAAAAAATCCAAATGTGGTAATCCCAAAGCTTAATCATTTAAACCAGACAATCATATAGTGTTACAGTAATTTCTTAATATGATTAAGTAAATGTTAAAAAATAAACAGGTTAACGGATGCATTCAAAAATACAAGAAAGTTATCAAGAGTAAATTACATTCATTGATTTCGGAGGACGACTAAGAATATGCCAGTATCTTCAATTGTTAACCATCAGATTAGAATTTTAGATTAAAAGGTGATTAATTGTGCCCATTGTCAATAAGTGTATGCCTTTCGGCGTAATTAGTCTTGCCCAGAAATGAAAGGTTAGGATTAATAAAAATAACCTACGTGCATGTCATTATGTGTCCATTAATCACTAGGATGCCAGATTAATACAAATTATTTATTAACCTAGTTAACCTGCTTTCCACCTATAAACTATGATGAGATGTAAGCTATGATGGCGTTCATAAACCACTGGTTGAGTGGCTAGCTTGTAACACTCGTGAGAACCCTAAATATTCACTTCACTCAAACAATTGCAAGGTTCATAACCTAGAATTAAACGCTCTTCATCATCTCACCAAGGCATATTCTCAAAAGTTTGGAATTTTTCCTATCACACCTTTGGGAAACAAGCTTGTATAAATCTCATTCAAATTGAGAAATAAATTTTTATCACTTCCCTCGAGGATTTAGTAGAACTTTCTCTTCATAATATTCCCAAACCTTTGGCAACAAATTCCACCATCTCCCTCATCTTCACCTCTCACCCCATGTTCCCAACCCATCAGATTGAGGTTAATAAGAAATATTACAAAACTTTGTATTTGTTACTTTTTCATCAAATGGTTAGAAACTTACCATAAATATCGAAGGTTAATAAAAAATATTACAAAACTTTGTATTTGTTACTTTTTCATCAAATGGTTAGAAACTTACCATAAATATCTACATAGATGTCTCAAAGTACTCTCAATATAGAGGAAAAATGGATGATTTACCCAAATCTTGAGTGAATTATTCCTAAATTTGACATTCACAAATGGTGTACACCAAAGGATCATATTATAAAAAAGTATCTACTTATTTGATTATTAATGAATGTAGAACATGAAGATGTACACTATAGAATGTTTCTATGTACTTTTCAAAATAAATTATCAGTTTAGTATTCTAGCCTACCTACAGGTTCTATCGCAAATTAGTATTTTAGCCTACCTACTTTTAAAATGGTAGAATCTTGCTACAATGTTGAAAGAAATAGTAACTATGAAAATGGAAAAAAAAAATAATGCATTGAAGACTTTAATCAATGTTTAAATATTGTTATAAACAAATTTCTTGCTAATTCCCAACTAGTCGAAGCCATGGTAATCGAATATTATGCGTCATCCCCACATGCATCAATTGCCATGTTTATTAAGAGGGATAGTAAAATCACTTTAGGGGATAATTTTGAAGAATCTAAAAAGGTTGAAAAGGAAATTTCCCAAAAGCAAAGCGATTTTGGGCGAAAGGAAATTTCCCAAGATTTAAGAGATTATGGGCAATAGATGAGATGAGATAGTGATGAAATCCTGAGATAAAGTTATTATGTGAAATAATTGTTTATTTTTGGTGTGAACTAGTTGTGTTATTTATGCTCGATTGTTAAAATAAGGAAATTTTTTTATGGGGTACATTGTTAATTACTAGTTCCTAAATGAATAAAGATTGTGAAACTATGTTGTGTTAACGATATAATTATTTTCTAAATCTTATATTTAAAGATATAAATATTGACTTATGTTGATTTTTATAAATCTAGACACTCTCATACTAACCAAAAGAATGGGATTATTTTTGTAAATAAGAGTATATTATTGAATTTGATTTACAATTAGTTGTTATGAAGGAAAATTTAGACTAGTAAGCCCTACTTTTAATGTTGATTATGAAAGTACATAATAAATTGGTATTAGAGAATTCCATTACAACAATAGGAGTTTTATGGCATCGAAGGGAATAAAAGGTAGTGTTTTTTTGGCACAGGTTAAGGAAACAAACAAACTATCGTAATACAAAGAGATGAGTTATTTCATCCATACTTAAAATTGTATGAGATTGTTGAGTCGAGTTGTTTTATGAATTGGAGAATGATATTTTATCATTGTCAAGATATTTAGGGTTGATATAAGTAATAACATTCGATCATGCATCAATATTACCACCAATAATTAATGGTGCCATCCCTTGGAGGTTGGACATGTTTAAATGCTACGCATTACTCATTTCTACGTTAGGTGGCCTATTAAATCATGAATTTATCACCTAGAAGGATAAGGTCCTCAATGATTGATGATTCTCATCCTTATGTATTGTGTATGGTGTTTACTGCATGGGTTTAAATGTATTAACCTTTTTCCTTAATATTGACATCCTTAAAATTAAAGATACAAGTCATCAAGGTTTGTTTAAATAACTTCTAAAGTGGATTTTCTTTGTGGTTGTTTAAATACCATCAAAGATGAATATCATGAGAATTATTAGTATATTTCTATCACTAGTAAGAATTAGTTATAAAAATATTAAGAGTCATGTATGCATTTGAATGAGTAGATCTCTTATTTTTGTAGATTAAAGTTACAATTCATGAACATGTCTATATATGTCCATTAATATGAATGCATGTGTATAGATATGAATTAATGGATGGATCTAATATTGGAACAATAATTTGTACTTGTTGTGTTTTAGCAATGTAATTTTTAGCTTGCTATCTTCATTTGAAAAGTTATACATGTTGTGTAGTTTGCATACTACTTTTGAGTGGATTATATCCCACTCTTCATTATGAGCCAGTTTGAAATGATCATAGAGGAAGTGTGTAAGAGTGTTATGTATAACATGGTATATGACATCTCTTCTCTTGTTGTTAGATACCATATGAAAGGAATAAACACACTTTAATTATTCCTTTGAAACTTTTCATCTCATTGCATGTGAGTTTAATTATTCCTTTGAAACTTTTCATCTCATTGCTTGTGAGTTTAATTATTCCTTTGAAAATTTTCATCTCATTGCTTGTGAGGTTTCATATAACACACTCATCTCGAGTCTAAATTGAAGTTATTATGAATTGTTGTTAAATAATTTAAAAAATGATATAGACATGATAGTAAGGTCATTAGATGTGAATGAATAAATCAATATAGGAGATCAATATATGATTTTCTTCACCTTCATGATTTCCAATAATCTCAGGAATAAATAAAAACTCACCTGGACAAAAACGAAGAAAGAAGAGGTAATTGGATGACTGCAATTAAAGAATATGATTTGGATTTCAAACCATCCAAGATTGTACGAGGCCAGGGCCTGTGCAAGCTTGTTGTTGAATCTAACGATTAGGCAGTTGAAGAAGACCAAGGTTGGGACAACGAGCTTCCTGTCATGTCTAATGAAGTCTTATTCACCACCACTCAAGAAAGCACCGAGAGGAATAAGGTGGATCCTCCCCTCCAAATGTAGATTATGCCATGATTCCCTGACTTTTGTTATCGAGACCACAGGATGAAGAAGAGTACATTGATGGGTATCCAACCAACATAAAAAATCACCTTGGTTAATGGATCTTATTGAAAGGTAAAAAAGTAGTATTAGTTTCTTGGTTAATGGATCTTATTGAAAGGTAAAAGGGTAGTATTAGTTTGAATGATATTATGCTATTAGACATTGAATTGGTGAGGTTGGTAAGGACTTGAGTCAAGAAATAATTAATGTATAAGGTTGCTTATTAAGATGATTCACAACTATTTCTTCATGTTTAGAATGAGTTATTTGGTAAATGGTCTTTATTGTGCAATTTTTTTAACAGTATTGCCACGTTTGAATTGACTTTGGCCATAAATCATTATTTTGGTGAGTAAGTACATAGGGTACATTACAATTTAAATTTTCATTGATTTGAATTCATTGAATCTTCTTGATAGTGAACACATATTTGTAGCAATAAGTTCAATAATAAGTCAACGCATTTAGATAATCTCTTATCATTTGGAGCAACAACACGAATATTTATTCAGTTTTATCAGTGTTCTTCAGGTCATCTTCATATTTATCATCAAAGATTACTTAGCAACATCAACAATCAATAGTCTTCATCAAGCATGAGCATCCTTCATCTTTAGAGTTACAACCAGAGTAGTTTCCTCTCATATCAACACATCAGAGTCATATCAACATACATCAGGCGATCCATAGTTCAACAATTGTCTATCAGACCATCATCCACCAAGAGAAGGTAAAATTGGGTAAGCAATTTCTATTTCTAGGTAGTCATCTAACTGGAAATTCATGTACATAAAATTATTGAATCTTTTCTTAATTTTCATTCCTTCACTTTACATTTCACTTTTCATTATTTACCCATCACCATCCATCTCCTTGTGGCATCAATGACATTGATAAATCTAATTGTAAAAAAAATCATTTCCACTTAGGTCCAATATCATAGATATATATGGACACTACCTCCTATGCATATTTTCTTGCATGAGGAAATGAAATGATTTGAGTGTAGGGAAGATGTTGGACCTCATAAATAACATATTTTACGATGTAGTTTTGTTAATCCCTAAATAGTGTCACATTACCCCTTAATTGGGGAATATTACATTAGTAATGTTACTTTATTTATGTCTCCTTGGGTCCATTAGTTGTAATTGTACCTCCTAGCCTCCTATATATACCAAGGAGACATTTTCATTTGAAATCATCTTGTATTTGGACATTTATGTGGCGTATAAGGAGGTTCCCCCCCCCCTTGAAGAGGCTTATTATCTAAATTTCTCTATTTTTCAAGGTGTTGAGTACTTATTATGAGGTTTTTCTATGCTATATTGATATTTGGTTCTTAACATATGGTATCAGAGATCAAGGTCTTGGGGTTTCGCTGCTACATCTGAGACACCTTGGATTTTTTGTTATAATTGTTTTTATATGGTGTTTTAAAAGGAACCCCTTGAAGGATATTTAGTAAACAGATCAATGTATGTTTTAGTCAAAGTTCATCTGTAGAGGCCTTATACTTTCGGAGATACAACCTATGTAATATAGGGTTTTGGAATCACCCTAAATTGAGTCATCATGGAATGTTCGCTATAAAAGTTTTTCTGTAATGTTTTTTACTCTTAAATCTTCATTATATTCACAAAAAGTATTAAAGTATTTGTGATAAAAAATTCAGCTTCTGGGTCATCATACATTTGTAGATACACCCTGTGGAAGATAGGGTATATGACTAGTCCTATTCAGTAGTCTCAAGAAGGTGTTTTGGGAAAAACACTCATAAATTATTCCTAGAGAATCCAAATTGAGTGAGACTAGTTGCATTGAATAGTGGACAATCTGTACTATTTCTAGTACAATTTTAAGAATTTTATGTCAATTATTTTGTGCGGGGCACACTATACAAGTGAGATCTCCTCGAAAGGCCAAAAATAATAAAGTTGTGGGGAAGTTACCATAAATTCCACTTGGCACATCCAATTTTTATCATACCTGTGGCATTACAAAGAAGAAATATCAAATAACTACAAAAAAAAAAAATTCATACCCAGAAGGGCCGAAATTTTGGAGATACAACAAAAGAAATATATTCTAGCAGAACCTCCTCAAAATCACAGTTTAAAAGTGATAATTTGACAACATTCCACCAAAAAAGGGAAATTCTACACCAAATAAGCTTCCAAACAGTCCTACATGGACTCTTGATGAAGGTGAAGAAATGTGTAGGGACAAAAATGATTTACAAAAGAAGACAATGACAAAAGATGAACTAGAAGGGATGATGGATGGTTTAAAAAGGGAGATCATGGAATTATTGAAAAAATTCCAAATAGAGAGTACACCCGAAAGGGAAAATGTATCCCATGAAATTTATGATGAGGACACAAGGAAGATGAATAAAAAATGGAGAAACTAAACTTTGGGTTGAAGATCAACTACATTCCTAAGATCAATATGAGGAAGTTTAATGGCAAGGACGCAATCACATGGATACTTCAGATGGAGAAATTCTTTGATCTACATGATGTACCACATACACAAAAGGTATGAATTGCTTCTTTATATTTGGATCCCAATCGATTTTTGTGGTAGTGATGGATTTGTTCTCACAAATCACTCATCACTTGGACAATTTTCACGGAAGAAATGATAGCACACTATGAGGATACAAGGATAAATACCTTCTTTAGCCAATTGATAAATCTAAAGGAAAAGGGTTCAGTTACAGATCACATTGAGAAATTCCAAAGATTGAATATAAAGGTAACATATATTCCATATGATCACTTGATTGATGTATTCATAGGACCTTTAAGGGAAAACATTCAACACAAGGTTCACCTTTGGGAATCCAAATCATTGGAGAATGCATTTAGGGTGGCAAGAAATGTTGAAAGTAAAAATATGGATATGGCTACTAGAAGGACCACTCCTAACACCTATCGAGAGAATAATTCTCCTTTTTTTAAAACACCTCAACCTACAAGGTTGACACCTCAACAATTGGAGGAAAGAAAAGAAAAAGGTTTATGATTTGATTGTGACAACAAGTACAGTAAGGGACATAAGTGTGGTGAGATGAAATTATTCTACATAGATTGTGAATAGGAAGAAGAACAAGAACAAGAACCATCTCAAGATGAAAATGTAGAAGTGATTTATTATGAAGAGTTGACTCCCATCATATCATGTAGTGAATTTTCTAGAATTAGCACTCCTCAAACCCTCAAGATTGAAGGATATATCAAAAAGAAAAAGGTAATAGTCCTAATTGATTCTGGCAGTACTCATAATTTCATTCACTATAAATTATCCAAAGCTCTCAATTGCTTTGTATATCCAATGCCATAGTTTCAAGTAATGATTGCAGATGGAGGAACTATAAATTGCCCAAGAAAATGTTATAAGATCAATCTTACTATGGGGGAATATGCAAGCAATAGTCCAATTATTTCTATACCCATGGGTGGTGGTGATGTCGTACAAGGAATCCAATGATTACAATCATTAGGAACAATGCATTTTAATTTTCAAGAACTTTTCATGAAATTTTCATTGGAAGGAAAATAAATTGAGTTAAGAGGTATCACAGGGAAACCCTGTAAGGTGATATTGACAAAATTATTGAAAAAAGGTCATCAAGGTGTAATTGAAAAACTATGCTCACCAGATGTTCAAACATCTAAGACCTCTATTCCCCTATATCTCTAAGGGATCATTGATAAGCATTCCAAATTATTTGAAGATATTCCCAAAGGTATTCCACCCACTCAAAATCATGATAATGTTATTCATCTAATTCCTAGGAGTTTTCCTCCTAAAATCAAGTTGTATAGATACCCTTATTCCCAGAAGAGTGAAATTTAGCATATGGTTGACGAAATATTAGAGGTTGGCATTATTTTACCTAGACAAAGTTCTTACTCTACATTGGTGGCAATGGTTCCCAGATTATAGAGAGTTGAACAGGAACACTATTAAAGATAAGTTTTTCATTCCCGTCATTGATGAATTGTTAGATGAACTACATGGATCAATATATTTCACAAAGTTGGATCTTCATTCAAGGTATCATCAGATTAGAATGAAAGAAGAAGATATCCCCAAAAAAACATTCCAAACCCATGAAGGCCATTATGAACTTTTGGTCATGACTTTTGGGCTTACAAATGCACCTTCCACATTCCAAAGGTTGATGAATTATATTTTCAATCCCTTCCTTCAAAAATCTGTGTTAGTATTTTTTGATGATATACTAATCTATAGCAAGTCTTGGGAGAATAATGTGTGACATGTTGACAAGGTTCTACAACTACTAAAGGAGAAACAACTATATGCCATTCAAGGATAGCATTCAAAATTCAACATGAAGGGATAACATTAAGGGAAGGAACTTTAAGGGATAACATTCAACATGCCATTCTCCTTTGGGAACCCAAATCATTGGAGAATGCATTTAGGGTGGAAAGAAATGTTGAAATTAAAAATATGGATATGCATACAAGAAGGACCACTCTTAACATCTATTGAGAGAATAATGCTCGTTCTTCTAAAGCACCTCAACCTACAAGGTTGACACCTCAACAATTGGAGGAAAGAAAATAAAAAGGTTTATGACTTGATTGTGAAAACAATTACAGTAAGGGACATAAGTGTGGTGAGATGAAATTATTCTACATAGATTGTGAAGAGGAAGAAGAACAAGAAGAAGAACAAGAACCATCTCAAGATGAAAATGTAGAAGCGTTTTATTCTGAAGAGTTGACTCCCATGATATCACGTAATGCATTTTGTAGAATTGCCACTCCAGAAACCCTCAATATCGAAGGATATATCAAAAAGAAAAAGTTAATAGTCCTAATTGATTCTAGCAGTACTCATAATTTCATTCACTATAAATTAGCCAAAGCTCTCAATTGCTTTGTATATCCAGCGCCATAGTTTCAAGTAATGATTGCAAATGGAGGAACTATCAATTGCTCAGGAAAATGTTATAAGATCAATCTTACTATGGGGGAATATGTAATCAATATTCCAATGATTTTTATACCCATGAGTGGTGTTGATGTCGTACTAGGAATCCAATGGTTACAATCATTAGGAACAATGGATTTTAATTTTCAAGAACTTTTCATGAAATTTTCATTGGAAGGAAAATAAATTGATTTAAGAGCTATCACAGGGAAACCCAGTAAGGTGATAAGCTCTAATGGCATGAAAAAATTATTGAAAGAGGGACATCAAGGTGTAATTGCACAATTATGCTCACTAGATGTTCAAACATATAAGCCATCTATTCCCCTAGATCTCCAAGGGATCATTGATAAGCATTCCAAGGTATTTGAAGATATTCCCAAAGGTCTTCCACCCACTCAAAATCATGATAATGTTATTCATCTAATTCCTGGGATTTTTCCTCCTAACATCAGGCTATAGAGATACCCTTATGGCCAGGAGAGTAAAATTTAGCATGTGGTTGATGAAATGTTAGAGGTTGGAATTATTATACCTAGAGAAATTTCATACTCTACACCAGTGGTAATGGTACTCAAGAAATATGGCTCATGGCGTATGTGTCAAGATTATAGAGAGTTGAACAAGCACACTATTAAAGATAATTTCTAGTAATGCCTTTTGGCCTTACAAATGCACCTTCTACATTCCAAGGGTTGATGAATTCCATTTTCAAGCCCTTCCTTCAAAAATTTGTGTTAGTATTTTTTGATGATATACTAATCTATAGAAAGTATTGGGAGGATAATGTGTGACATGTTGAAAAGGTGCTTCAACTACTAAAGGAGAAACAACTATATGCCATTCAAGGATAAAATTCAACATTCAACATTAAGGAATGACATTAAGGGATAGCATTAAAGGAAGGAACTTTAAGGGATAACATTCAACATGAGGTTCGCCTTTGGGAACCCAAATCATTGGAGAATGCATTTAGGGTGGCAAGAAATGTTGAAAGTAAAAATATGGATATGGCTACTAGAAGGACCACTCCTAACATCTATCCAGAAAATAATGCTCCTTATAAAACACCTCAACCTACAAGTTTGACACCTCAACAATTGGAGGAAAGAAAAGAAAAATGTTTATGATTTGATTGTGACAACAAGTACAGTAAGGGACATAAGTGTGGTGAGATGAAATTATTCTACATATATTGTGAAGAGGAAGAAGAACAAGAACATGAACAAGAACAAGAACCATCTCAAGATGAAAATGTAGAAGCAATTTATTGTGAAGAGTTGACTCCCATGATATCGTGTAATGCATTTTGTAGAATTAGCACTCCTCAAACCCTCAAGATCGAAGGATATATCAAAAATAAAAAGGTAATAGTCCTAATTGATTATGGTAGTACTCATAATTTCATTCACTATAAATTAGCCAAAGCTCTCAATCGCTTCGTACATCCAGCGCCATAGTTTCAGCTGATGATTACAGATGGAGGAACTATCAATTGCTCAGGAAAATGAAATAAGATCAATCTTAATATGGGGGAATATGTAATCAATAGTCCAATGATTTCTATACCCATGGGTGGTGTTGATGTCGTACTAGGAATCCAATGGTTACAATCATTAGGAACAATGGATTTTAATTTTCAGGAACTTTTCATGAAATTTTCATTGGAAGGAAAAGAAATTGAGTTAAGAGGTATGATAGGGAAACCAAGTAAGGTGATAAGCTCTAATGGCATGAAAAAATTATTGAAAAGGGGAAACAAGGTATAATTTCACAACTATGCTCACTAGATGTTCAAACATCTAAGCCATCTATTTCCCTAGATCTCCAAGGGATTATTGATAAGCATTCAAAAGTATTTGAAGATATTCCCAAAGGTCTTCCACCCACTCAAAATCATGATAATGTTCTTCATCTAATTCCTGGGAGTTTTCCTCCGAACATCAGGCTGTACAGATACCCTTATGCCCATAAGAGTGAAATTTAGCATGTGGTTGACAAAATGTTAGAGGTTGGCATTATTATACCTAGACAAAGTTCTTACTCTACACCAGTGGTAATGGTACTCAAGAAAGATGGCTCGTGGTGTATGTGTCCATATTATAGAGAGTTGTACAAGAACACTATTAAAGATAAGTTTTTCATTACTGTCATTGATGAATTGTTAGATGAGCTACATGGAGAAATCTATTTCACAAAGTTGGATCTTCGTTCAAGGTATCATCAAATTAGAATGAAAGAAGAAGAGATCGAAAAAACAACATTCTGAACTCATGAAGGCCATTATGAATATTTTGTCATGCCTTTTATCCTTACAAATGCACCTTCCACATTCCAAGGGTTGATGAATTTCATTTTCAATCCCTTCCGTTGAAAATTTGTGTTAGTATTTTTTGATGATATACTAATCTATAGAAAGTCTTGGGAGGATAATGTGCGACATGTTGACAAGGTGATACAACTACTAAAGGAGAAACAACTATATCCCAAACCATACAAAAAATTTTTTGGGGTTAAGGAGGTAGAGTATTTGGGTCATATTGTATCTCATTAAGGTGTCAAGGTAGACCGTAACAAGATTAAGTCCATGATGGAATAGCTGATTCCCAAAACAATGAAGAATCTTAGAGGATTTTTGGGTTTGACAGGTTACTACCGCAAGTTTGTTCGACATTATGGAAGATTAGCAGCACCTTTAACAACACTAACTAAGAACGATTCATTTTCATGGACTCCAGAGGCAACTAAAGATTTTTAAAAACTTAAAGAGGTGATGTGGAAAGATATTGTCTTGACCACTCCAGACTTCAAAAAAACCTTTATTGTGGAATGTGATGCCTTGAGAAATGGAATAGGTGTTGTCCTAATGCAAGAAGGAAGGCCCTATCTTTCGAAAGTTTGCCACTCACGGGAAGGGAATTACACAAACCCATTTATGAGAAGGAAATGCTTGCAATACTACATGCATTGAAGAATTGGCGCCCTTACCTAATAGGTAGGAAATTCAATGTCAAAACAGATCATGATAGTCTTAAATAATTCTTGGAACAAAGACTATATTTAGAAGAACAACAAAAATGGGTGACCAAGATATCGGGTTACGATTTTGAAATCGTCTATAAAAAAGGGAAGCAAAATGTTGTGGCAGATGCACTCTCAAGAAAGGATGACGATGTTGAGTCCTTTCCCTGTGTTATCTCGATCATCCAACCTGATTAGATAATAGAAGCAAGGGATGAATGGAAGAATGACGAAAATTTGTGGACTCTCATTCAAAGGTTGCAGCAGGATTCCAGTGCATCATATACATTTACATGGAAAAATGATTCACTATGGTACAAAGATCGCTTATATTTATGCAAGAACTCCCAACTCAAACAAAAGGTACTATTGGAATTGCACACCTCTCCGGTAGGAGGGCACTCAGGATTTTTTAAAACCTACCATAGGGTTAAGAAGGAATTTTTTTGGGATGGCTTTAAAACTGATGTTCAAAGGTTTGTGCCAAAATTTTTGGTTTGCCAATAAAATAAGGTGGAAACAATTAAGCCCCAGGTCTTTTACAACCATCATCCATCCCAAGTTAGTATTGGGAGGATGTTTCTATGGATTTCATCATAGGGTTACCGAAGTCTAAATGAAAGAGTGTCATCATGGTGATTGTTGATAGACTGACCATGTATGCACACTTTTGTGCACTCTCTCATCCCTTCAAAGCCAATATAGTTTCCACTGCATTCATGGAGACATTTCAAAATCTACATGGAATCCCAAAGATTATTGTAAGTGACACAGATCCCATCTTCACTGGACATTTTTGGACAGAATTATTTTCTTGTTTGGGTACTCAATTAGCTCATATCTCATCCTATCATCCTCAATCTGATGGGAAAATCAAGATAGTGAGCAAATTTCTGGAAGGATACATTTGTTTCTTTGTCTCTGATAAAAAAACACAATGGTTCAAATGGTTACCCTTGGAAGAATGGTGGTATAACACTTCCTTTCATGCTGGAACAAAAATGACACCATTTATGGAACTCTATGGATACCACCTTCCTTCCATCACTTCTTCTCTAAAAGAAAATTCTAAGTTTCAAGAAGTGGAAGATCACATCAAGCATCAACAACAAGTTCTCAAAATATTAAAGGACAACCTGACCATGGCACAGAATCGGGTGAAACAACAAGAAGATCAACATCGTAGTGAAAGAAGTTTTGAAGTAGGGGATTGTGTGTTTTTAAGAATACAACCATACAAACAGATGTCCCTCAAGAAATCCAAGAAGGATAATAAATTATCACCAAATTAATATGGCCCTTATAAGTTTTTTCAAAATATTGGTACTATGGCATAGAAATTGGAGTTGCCTGCATCTTCACGAGTACACATAGTTTTCCATGTTTCATGCTTAAAGAAGGTTATAGGTGACAAGATTCCAGTTCAAACTATATTTCCAGAACTTGACGAGGAAGGAAAAATCATATTGGATTCTAAAGCCATCACTGACACAAGAATTCACCAGCTGAGGCTAAAGATTCCACTTGGGAAGACGAGTATTTTATACAGAATCATCCAGAGTTAATCAAGCATTGCAGACAACACTTGTCTCAAGGGGAGGAACATGTTAAGCCATAAACATTGGCACATTACCCTTAATTGGAGCATATTAAATTAGTAATGTTTCTTTATTTATGTTGGCTTGGGTCCATTAGTTGTAATTGTACCCCCTAGTCTCCTATATATACTAGGGAGACATTTTCATCTTGAATCATCTTTTATTTGGACATTTATGTGGTGTATAAGGAGGTTTCCACTTGAAGAGGCTTATTATCTGAATTTCTCTCTTTTTCAAGGTGTTGAGTACTTATTCTATCGTTTTTCAATGCTATATTGATATTTTGTTCTTAACACATTTAGACATTTTTCATTCACTTTACACCTTCATCATCATTCCCTTTATCACTCATATTTACTCATTTGACTATTTCTACTTTATATGGGCCTCACATGGCATACTTACATTGAATTGGTTGATTTCCCATGTTTTATGATTACTTAGAGAAGATATTTATATTTCCTAACTTCTGCAATTATGTAGGTATTGGAAATTATGCAGTTGATTGGAATTTCTAATAGTCAAACTTTCCAGGTCATTTCTAAACATATGAATAGGAATATGGAAAATATAAAATAATTGTTTTGTGCAGAATAGTGTCATTTAGGTGACTCGTGGAGAAAATATGCAAAAGCTGAAAAACAAGGGGCATATGGTTAATATTTCTAAAACTCGTCTAACTAGCCTACAATTTTGTAGCTAAGTGGTATGACCAAGTGACAATCCATACCCATGAATTTGGGCACATGGATCTCATGGTATATGTTTCTATTATCTTATTCAAACCATCTTATATCAAATCCAATATTTGGTGGAGGAGATCCACATGTTTAGGATCTAGAATTTGTTGGTGATGTGTTGCACTTGTTTAGGATCTGATCTTATGTTGTTGTAACTCTTTTTCCCATATGTATAAATATGAGAGTATATCATTCATATTAGCATTTTAATGAGGGAATACTTCATTAGTTAAAGAATTAGAGAGTTGAAGAAGAGGAAGAGAAGGATCATTGTAATCATTTTGATGCTAGAATCAAGAGCTTGTTGTTGCACATCAAGAGTTCTCTATTGTAGTCCTATTTGGAATTATGTGCCAAGAGAGGAAGGACCCCCTCTCTTTGGTATATGATGCCCATTCAGTTTTATTTCTGTTGTGTGATGCTATTGCAGTATTAGCTCCTTCCATTTCTTGTTCATTTGTTTATGTTCTTTCATTTCTACAAGTGTGGGTTTCCCTACAAAGTTAGGAATTGAAGGATAAGTTTTAAAAGTGATCACAAAACCAATTGATGATATTGATATCCATAAAAGGAATGTGGTTAATGATTGAAACATAAGTCCATTAGCCTCAGTTGAAATCTATAGAATTCCATTTCTACAATGTTTATTTTCATTTTGATCAAGCTACAAGAATTAGTCAAGCCATGAAGTAGCCAACTTATCATTGTAGCATAGCACTTGTATCCTTGACTCTGATTCTTGGAAGTGTCTGGTAAAGAAAATATTTTTTATTCAAGTTACTTAGCTTAGATTTAGTTTCCTTCTCCTGCATATATTTTGTCGGCATATCACAAGTCTATGGACACCAAATTGATGAATTTAATGTAGCAAAATTCTAGAAATAGAATTGACTGACACCAAGGGTTAGTTGTCTTGATTTTTTTGTACATAGCATCTAAACAAATAATTTTTTAATTGAGGTGGAGAGGGTTTTTGTAAAATTTTGATAGTCATATTTAATATTTTCCTGATACGATATGAGTTTTAAATCATTGCTTAAGTATTTTAATAAAATATTGACTTTTTGTTTGCAAAAATTAAGTGCCTTTGGTTGTCAGAGTGCTCCTCTATATATATTTTGTGCATGAAAAAGTTAAGAGTTAGGGTTGAAGGTCTAAAATCAGATTCATATTCATGGTCATCTAAAATATCAAACATTATTATTTGGTTTCATATGGGGATACATGATATTCTATAATCAACAACATTGATACCCATCCCATTGATAGAATTCATCTTGTTACAATTTTGCCACTTCTGTAGACCATTGAAAATTATTAAATCTTGAGAACTTCCGAGCTTGATTAACTCAGTACCAAAAATATTCTAAATAAATTATTTAGGTTTTCTTTTGTAACTATTAGCTAAGACAACGTCCTCATCTAGCCAAAGAGGATTAGGGTTGGAATCATTTTTCAAAATAATAGATTTATTGGTTGTGGTTATAGAATTAAAATATTTCAAGAGGAGGATACTACCTTCATTCTTCATATTTTAGATATCTTACTCTAAGATTTTATAGGGACAATTCTTATCTAGATTGTTTTTTGTATAAAAAGTAGATTTAATAGGTGTGAAATAAAATATTTCTATACAAATATTATTAGTGTTAATATGAGATATCTCCATCCAAATGTACTGATTCAGAGGATCTTTCTTATGAAGCTGAATGTGAGGAGATATGTTTTATTTTATGTAACATTGTATGCCTCCAATCCCTCTATAGAAAGACTTATTGTTCCATGTTGATGCAACCCCCTTCTCTCCTCGGGGGTTGTGCGACCTCACGGTCTAGGATTGTTCAAATAATCTAGTTGACTTAGCTCTTCGAGCCCATGTTGATCCCTCAAAATCCCATACACATGTCCTTTACCTTCGAGCAATTCCAAAAAAATACCCGCAGGCATTTTTCTCCAAACCCCCTTTGCCTTTAAAATTAAACTCAGGCTCTATCCCTCTGATTCTGGTGGAAACCACATATGACCACGGGTTGGGACCAAGTTCCTAATAAAGTGTGCTACTTCGGATATCTGGGTGTTATTGCCTCACGCTGCGGCCAATTTTCACAGAGGCACAATCCTCTAAAATGATGGAAATATGATCAACGGTCCTCATTCCTCGCCAAGATCTATGGCTTAGTCTCCTCCTTTGAAAAGTTGTGCCTCGTTCGAATATGCACGCACACTCCACAAATTATCCGAAGTGGCTTTCCAATAGAGTGAACCTCCATTCTCCATGCGTCCCTTGACAGACTGACAGTCCAGGCTTCTTCCTCAAATCAATGACCCTCAACTGTTTCGGGCTTCGGCACTTCGAAATTTTTTTAAACACTTCACCTCAAGACCTCCAAAGTGATAATTCTTTGGACTGCACGATCTTACACCAAGCATTCTCATTCACAGATGATTGGGATGACTTTGTGACTCTAGCCTTCGGGAGTCCTCGCACCTCCAATCTTCAATTATTCTGAAGTACTTTCCTTTCAGAATGAAGGATCTGGTGACACTTGTCCTTGCACGATCAATGACCCAGATCTGCTTTAGCTCTTGGCCCTTTGAAAGTTCTCTACCTTCTTCTCTTGCTCCTTCTAGAGTGATATACATCAGGACCTCTAGATATGTTGACACGTTCTCTCCTCTTTATGATGGTCAGGATCAAATCCTCTTTTCATGACTTTGAGAGTTATGAAATCTCCATGTGTTGAGTATTCCGGGGTGTTGTTTCTCCAAAATCCATAATCCATTGACACACATGCCTTGCAATAGATGGCTCAGATTTTCTCCAGATCCCTTTGACTTCGAGAGTTATTACACCTTCTGCACCCCTTTTGCTTCGAAAGTGCTTCCTTCTAGACTCCATAATCTGATGCCACATGCCTCCTGACGATCGATGATCAGGATCTACTCCGCTCTTGGAACTTCAGGAGTTTTCCACACTCCTTAACTGAAAAGTATCACAGTGAATTTTCTACAGAGTTTCATATATGTTGACACGTGTCCCTTCCAACACCAATGACTGGGATGAGCTCTGGGCTTCGGAGCTTCAACAATTTCACACACTGCTTATCTGAGAACTCTTAGAGTACTTCCAGTCTAGAGTCTCAAATCTGTCGCCACCTGTCCCTCTAGATGATGGATGGTTCTAAATGGCTTCGAAACTTTGGGACTTCAATTATCCTTCTCTCTTATGCACTTTAAAAAGGAGTTAAGCTATGTGCACCTAACCTAGATCTGACGACTCTCAATCCACACACTTAGATATGACATATGGGATTTATCTTTCTCCTCTGCATGCTTTCGTGGGTATCTAAACATGGAATTAAATGGTCCAGATCTCCTCCTTGCAGTTGATATGATGGAAGTTGTTTCTCATCCTCCTGAGCTTTGACTTTCTCCCAAAATTGGAAGAATTTGTAAGTGTCAAAGGATGTAGACTTTGAGATTTCTCCTGCGTTCCTGACTGTTGGGTTTCGAGTTTTTCTCTCCCTCCTCAGATTTTATAAAGTTGGAGTACTTTACCTCTGGCACACTCCTTTTTTGTTCCTGTATGAAATTCTTAGCCCTCTTCAACATTGATATGTGTGTTGGTCCAATGCACACCTCGCACGAGTCTTCCTCCTAAGATTGAACTTGGAATAAGTTCACCTGGACACACTCTTTATGTTGTCTACACAAACTTGAACCTAAAAGGGTCCTTGGCGTCTTCTCACCTTGCAGAGTCTCTATGCACACTTGCACTATCTATTCTGAGATTTTGAACTTACTCAATCTCTTAAGCATCTTGGCCCTTCTGCTTCCTTCAAAGGATTTTTGGTTCCCTCCTAGCACACTCTATGCTCTTTTCCTCCAGATCCTCTACCAACACTTCAGCAAGATCTTGGACTTGTGCATTCCTTGCACAAATTCACTCCTTAATTCCTAAATTCTGAGAATTCACTCGCGCATTCATTGCACTCTCTGTGATAAATTGCACTCAACTCTCTTTCGAGTCTTAACCTTATGGTGCTCCCTCTTGGAAACCTTTCCCCCAGAATTCAAAATGGGGTTCTCTTGAGCAGTCCTTGCACCTTATCAATTCACTCATTGTAGATCTTCCCTACAAAGTATTCAACAACTTTTGTTCTCCTTGACTTCCCCCAACACTTGATAAGGTGTTGGTTCTATGCACTCTTTGCACCTTCTCAAAGCACTCTTTGTTGAGCCTACAAAGTGTCCAATACCTCTGTGGTGTTTTATCATGGACACCCTTCTCTTAGGAATCAAAACATAATCCTTTAGTGCACACTTGGACCTTCTCAATGCCCACCTGACAGAGCTCTACAAAGTTCTTAGTAACTCTAACTTCTATGGTCTCTCTCTCTCTCAGCACAGTCTCTCCTCCAAAGTATTCAATAATTCTGGGGGTGTCTTCCTCTGACACTTATATTATCTTCAAACTTAGAACAAATTTCTATTGTGCACGCCTTGCACCTTCTCGATGTCCTCTTCGAAAAGCTCATAGAGTTCCCAGTAACTATGGCTACTTGTGCCTCCTATGCACAATCTCTCCTCCAAGGTGTTCAACAACCTTGAGGCTCATCCATGAGTATGTAAACTATCCTGGTGTGCCCTCCTAGCACATTCTTCTATGAACTCAAAGAAAAGTTTAGATACACACTCCTTGCATTGGCTACAGAGTTCAATACTTCATCGTGCACTCCTTTCACAACCTAAAGAACCTGAAAAATTTTAACAAAACTCATCGATAGAGAAATTATATCCTTACCCTGCATATGGAACCTATTCATACATCTACAACATATGCACACATAAAACAAAAATAACATTCAAATGCATTCATAAAACACATAAACACATATACAAAACCATTTGCAAGAAAAAATACTCTTTTCATTAATCTGAGTACAGGGGTACAATCTGTGCATGTTGGAATGAAATACAGTCTCAACTCCCTCCTCTTGGCTTACAATGGTTTACCATCAAATTTTAGCAGCCTCTACTGGGAATATCATACAATGATTTATATAAGAGGGGCTCAATGAGATTTCCCTCCAAGCTACCTTAGTGACATCCTATCACAATTAAAACACATATCTACTGATGCAGATTACAATGAATGAAAAATCTAGTCCGAATCAGATATAGATTATCCTTACAACTAGCCATTAAAGGCAACTCTAACTGATGCCTGTACAAAGGAATCAACTTGGCTCTTCCATCCTGAAAATATTTAATTTATTTAGTTACATTTAAAATTTAAAATTATAGGGAAAAATGAGAGGGTTGGTGCCTCTCCCCTCCTTGAATGTGATTTGATGTGATATATAGTTGGTGCATTGATGAGGTGGACTGATGCTCCTGCATCATACTTCATTGTTGGGAAAATCATGTGCTCCTTCTCATGAGCTCCTCTGCTCTGTTGTTGAAATCCCCATGTATCCAAAACTCTTCTTTGGAGTTGTCCTAATGCTCCTATATTTTGTTGTTGTTGTTTCTTCTTACCTATTGTTGTGGCAGGATTCCTTCTTGTGCTCAACTTCTCCTAGCTGGAAGTCTCTTGTTCTGACCTCAACATCATCCTTCTTATCTCCTTTATCATCTCCTCTAGCTGCTTTGTTGGTTGTCTTTCCCTTTAGAGACTGCTCTGTTGCATCTCCTCATGCTAAGTGAAGGGAATATCAACTTGATCCCCCATGACGATTTTATCTCCTGTGGAACTTACTTGCCACTATGCTGCAGATTCCAGCTCTGCAATCTTCTCACTGAGCTTCTACTCAGTTATCTCTCCTAACAGATTATCCTCTACTAGCTCCTTTTCTAATACACTCCCAACTTCCTCCAGTTGCTCCCTAGACTGGTATGCTACTTCATTTGTTTCCATCTTAGCCTGTTGGATGTGCATTCTTTGCACTATAAATATTTTCTTGAGGGCCTCCAGTTATTCACACAGATCAAAAAATTTTATGATGTTTTCTTCCTCTTCAATTGCAGAATCCAGTCCTATAGTCACCTCCTCCTCATCTTCCTGGATGAGATCTCTAACCCGTTCTATTTAATTCTCTTCTACTTCTTCTACTGCTTGGGAAGATTCTAATGTCTACACCTTCACCTCCTTTAGATAAATCATACCTGGTTGTCTTCATGTTGCATCAACAACACCTATGATAGCATCTACTTTTATGCTTGGAAGGAATATCCAAATTCCCCTAATGATCATAACATATCTCTGATCCTCCTCCATAAACACACCTTGTTGATCTAAACTCTTAGATGAGTTCATGTCTCCTCCCTTTCCTACCTGAAAATATGGGATTTCACTCTATCCTCCTGGTAGTCTATGAGATCAATTGATCCGATCTCATTGCCCAACCTAGATATCTAAATTTTCCTCACTTCCCACCTTGAAATATAATTTTTCCTCACTACCCTTCTGGAAGTTCATGAGATCCTTTGATCTCTTCTCCTCCTCATCACTGCGGATCTTTCCAAATTATGGCTCACGTGTGTGAACCACTTTCCATGTGTAACTGAGGGTTTTAAGTTCCCTCATCGACCTCCTCAACTCATGTTGCTGCCTTAGGGACAACAACTTCTGAACAGGCCACCTAGCTTTTGGTTCATGGGCCAATCGTACCTCCAACGCACCTCAGATTCTTGCTGCAATTTCAGTGTTAGCCTTTCCATTTGTGCTTTAATTTCTTCAAGCGCATTGTCCATTTCTCTTGGAATTATTCTCTTTGACAATGCTTATGGCCTTAAATAGGCATTTCCTCCTTTGACTTCATCCCATTTGGTTGTTTTTTGTCTACTCTACAATTGAGAGTATCTACGACTTCTTCCCCTTTACCTCCTCCTTCACCTACTGTCTACATGAGAAATCAAGCTCTGATACCACTCGATGAAGACCCCCCTCCTCTCCTTGGGCCTACTCGACCTCTTGGTAAAGGATATTCACAACACTAATATGAATCATCTCCTTGCGCCTCTAATAGACCCTGAAACAAATTCACACAGGTCCCTTAGATGTTACCCACAAGTTTAACGGACTCGCACAACTGATTTCTTCACCTCTGTAAATGGAAAAATGTGAGTGCTAGATCCCATGCTAGACTCTTCTTCAATATGACCATGACCTATGACCTCGGGTCAGTCTCTTCTTGAGTTCATGCTTTGATAGTTTTTAGATGTAGCTACCTCCCTTTTCCCCGATCTTTGAATCGATGAATTTCAAATAACATGCGCTAGCTCCACTTGATGATACCAGACTATCTCCGGTTTCCTTTTCCTACTGTCTGTAAGAAAATTTCCTCTTTGATACCACTTGATGGTATTTGAATATCTCCTGTATCTCTTTTTCCTATAGAAATAAGATCTGTGGCTATAGCCCTCTGATTATGGAGGAAGTTTCATATGACCATGAGATGGTACCAGGCACCTGACAAAGCACGCTACTTAGGAGCTCCAGGCTCCAAGCATTCTTGCCTCATGCTATGAACAATTCACCCAGAGGCACAATTCTCCGAAACCATAGAAACAGGATCAAAGGTCCTTGTTCCTCGCTAATATCTACGCATTAGTCTCCTCCTTTAGAAATTCAGGCTTTGGCCGAATCCACATGCACACTCCACAAATTGTATGAAGTGGCTTTCCAATAGAGTGAACCTTCATTATCCATGCATCTCCTCACATATTGAAGGTCCACACTTATTCCTCAGATCAACGAGCCTCAAATTTTTCAGGATCCAACGCTTGGGGAAATTTTGAAACACTTCTCCTCAAGACCTTCGGAGCACCAATTCTCTGGACCATGCAATCTTATGCCACACATCCTCCTTAACGAATGGTTGGGATGACTTCATTACTCCTACCTTCGATATTCCTCACACCTCCACTCTTTAATTCTTCCATAGTACTTTTTCTTCGGAATGCAAGATATGGTAACACCTATCCCCACAGGATCAATGACCCATATTTTCTTTAGGTCCTGACCCTTCGAGAGTTATCTACCTTCTGCACTCTCTAATTCTAGAGTTTTATACCTCCGAACCTCTGGATATATTGACACATGCTCTCCTATTTCTGACAGTCAGGATCAACTCTTCTTTTCGAGATTTCGAGAGATCTGCAAACTCCATGCACTGAGTATTTTGGAGTGTTGTTTCTCTAGACTCCACAATCTCCTGGCACGCATCCTTGCAATAAACGACTTAGATCTCCTTCAAATTCGTGTGACTTCGAGAGTTCTTCCACCTTCTGCACCCTTCTCTATTTCATAGTGATTCTTTCTAGACTCCATGATTTTATGCCATGTGGATCTTGATGATCGATGGTCAGGATCTACTCCACTCCTCGGAAATTTGGGATTTTTTCACACTGCTCAACTGAAAACTACTAGAGTTACATTTCTCCAGATTTTTAGATCTACTAACACATGCCCCTTCCATCACCAATGGCCGTGATGATCTCTGAGCTTCGAATATTTGGACATTTCACACTCTACTTATCTGAGAACTCCTGAAGTACTTCCGCTCTAGAGTCTCAGATTTGTCGCCACCTTTCCCTTTGGACGATGGACGTTTCTGACTGGATTCATAACTTTGGGACTTCAACTATCATTCTCTCATGTGCACTTTAAAAATGATTTAAGTTCTGTGCACCTTACGAGGATCTAGCGACTATCAATACACGTGCTCAGATCCGATGGATGGGATCTATATTTATTCTCTGTGCGCTCTGTTGGGTGTCTGTATGTGGAATTCAATGGTCCAGATCTCCTCCTTGTAGTTGATCTGGTGAAAATTGTTTATCCTCCTCATGATATTTGAATTTCTCTCTAAATTGGAAGAATTTGTAAATGTCAAAAGATGTGGCCTTTGAGATTTCTCATGCAAGATGGACTGTTGGGTCCTGATTTTTTCTCTCCCTCATGATCTTTTGTAAATTTGGAATACTTTACATATGGCATGCTCCTTGTGCATTCTTGTTTGAAATTCTCAGACCTATTCAACACTGATATATGTGTTGGCCTAGTGCATGCCTCGCACGAGTCTTCCTCCTAAGATTAAACTTAGAATAAGTTCATTTGAGTATAGTCTTTGCATTGTCTACACAAACTTGAACCTGTAGGGGTCCTTGGCCTCTTCTCACCTTGCAAAGTCTCTGTGCACACTTGCACTATCTCTTCTGAGCTTTTCAACTTAATCAGTCTCCAAAGGGTCTTGACCCTTCTGCTTCCTTCAAAGGATTTATGGTGCCTTGTTGGCACACTCTACGCTCTTTTCCTCCAAAGCCTCTACCAACACTTCAACAGTATGTTGGCCTTGTGCATTCCTTGCACAACTTCAATCCTTGAGTCCTAAATTCTGAGAATTTTCTTGTGCACTCCTTGCGCTCTCTATGCAAACTTGCACTTGAATCTCCTCTGATTCTTAACATTATGGTGTGTGCTCTTGGCAACCTTTCTCCTAAAACTTGAAATGGGGTTCTCTCGTGCACTCCTTGCACCTACTCAATGCACTCCTTGTATATATTCCCTACAGAGTTTTTAACAACTCTGATTCTCCTTGACTTCCCCCAACACTTCAAAAGGTGTTGGTTCTGTGCACTCTTTGCACCTCATCAAAGCACTCCTTGTTGAGCCTACAGTTTTTTCAGTAAATGTTTAGTGTTTTCTCCTAGACACAACTCTCTTCAGAATCAAAACATAATCCAACACCTACTCAATGCCCACCTAGAATATCTCTACAGAGTTCTCGGTAACTTTGAATTCTTCTCTCTCTGTCTCTCTATGCAATATCTCCTACAAATTATTCAGTAAATCTAGGGGTGTCTTCCTATGACACCTATCTTATCTTCGAACTCGAAACATATTTCTCTTGTGTATTCTTTACAACTTCGTGATGCCCTCATAGCATAGCTCGTAGATTTCTTAGTAACTCTGGCTACTTGCACCTCCTCTGCATAATATCTCCTCCAATATGTTCAACAACCTTGAGGTTCCTCCCTAAGTTTGTAAACTATTCTGGTGTGCTCTCTTGGCACGTTCTTCTTTGAATTCAAAGAATAGTTTAGATATGCACTCCTTGTGTTGGCTATAGAGTTAAATACTATGTCATGCACTCCTTGCACAACCTAAAGAACCTAAAACAATTTAACAAAACTCAAAGACAGAGAAATTGTATCCTTACCATGCAGATGGAACCTATTCATACATATACAACATATGCACACATAACACACAGATAACATTAAAGTTCATTGATAAAACACATAAACACATATACATAACCATATGTAGGAAAAATTGCTCTTTTCATTAATCTGAATATAGGGGTACAATATGTGCAGGTTGGACTGCAATAGAGTATAAACTCTCTTTTCTCACCTTACAATGATTTACCATCAAATTTCAAGAGGATCTACTGGTGATATCATACAATGATCTATACAAGAGGGGCTCAACGAGCTTTCCCTCCAAGCTACCTTAGTGACATCCTATCTCAATTAAAACGCCTATCTAATAAGGTAGATTACAATGAAAGAAAAATATAGTATGAATCGGATCTAGATCAGCCTTACCACTAGCCATTAAAGGTGACTCTAATTCCTTCTTATGCAAAGGCATCAAATAGGATCTTCTAGCTTGAGAACATCTAATTTCTTTAATTATATTTTAAATTTTAAATTTGAGGGAAAAATGAGAGGGTTAGTGCCTCTCCGCTCCTTGAATGTGCTTTGATGTGCTAGATAGTTGGTGTGTTGCTAAGGTGGAGCGATGTTCCTGCATCACATGTGGATCACAAAACAAATCCTTTGATCTTAGGCCCCTTACCTCTTCATCCACCCAAGTTTCAACAAAGAGAATAATTTCAATGTCACTCGAGATCCAACTTAGTATAGGCCCTCTCCTCCATGGAAAAACAAAACAGTTCTAAAAGAGGATCGAGAGTGTTCCAAATTGTTATTTACTATTTTCCTTTTGCTCTCTATTCCTATTAATATTTTTTTGGTTCCTAATTATTTCCCACTTTCCTTCCTTTCTGACTTCCTTTACCTTTTGAACCTCCTTTATCCGACTAGATCTCAATGGCCATCCACCTTTTCTATTGAATCAATATTTCAAGCCTATGGTTTTCATAAACCATAATATTTACCCTTTTGATGGGGAATGGAATGTAATTCCATCTTCATTTGTTAATTACAAACATCATGTAATGATTTTCCAGTGGTCTTATGCAGATTATTAAATCATGGCATTAATGCAATGGATCTCATTATAACTCCAAAATTAAGCACATTTGGGCTAGAGTAGTACTGGGATGGGTGACTGCCTAGGAAGTCCTAGTGTCTTACATGTCTATGGAATTTTATAAACTTAGAACAATTTATCTCACATGCATCATGGGAATTGTTATCCTCTCACTCTCTCATATATAATTGAGGCGAAGGAGGCCCTTTAATCTTGTAATGGAGTGTGATGTAAATCTTGTTACGAATGAAGCGTAGCAAACACCTCTTTCTTTTCAGATATAAGCTACCCATCCTTCTAGTTTCTATTGTTCATTGGTTTTCTCTCTTATTCATTAATAGAAGTTGGGTTTCACTGTATTTTTTTTGTCCTCTATCATATTATTTTTTTGTCTCATTTTGTTCGCATCATAATCCAGATTAGTCGCAACCAACATCTCTTTCTTTTTGAAGATAATATACCCCATTCTTCCAGTTTGTATCCTATAGTGTTTTTCTCTCTTATTACTTAATAGAAGTTGGTTTTCACTATATCTATGTGTTCTACGCTATATTTTTTTTCTCGTTTCATTCTTATCATACTCCAGATCAATAATATTAGAGAAGTCAACCCCTTATTGTTTCTCAGAGTAGGTCCCCAATGAGGTCACTATATAAAGAGTTGGGTCTTGAGCTAGTTTCACTTGAGGAAAACCACTCTCGCTAGCCCAAACAACCTTCCATGGAAGAAGAATAGAGAGATGACAAAGAAGGAGATCCTTTCAAGACATTTCCCAAGGAATCCCTTGTGCGACAAAAGAATGATATGATGGACAACTTGGCTCAAATCCTTTGAAGACTACCGACGGTGGAGGCTGAGGCTTCTTCGACAAGAAACCATTTTGAACGTGCAACACCCTTCAAGGTACAATTCAATTTTGATATCCCCATTTGAAGGACACATCGATCCAGGTGCTCTAGAAAAATGGTTGAATATGGTAGAAGGTTATTCCTCTATCCAAATATTTTACGATAGTGAAAAGATCACCTTTCAGCTCCCTAAATCCCTTCCCCATTTCAGATCTTGGTGGGAAGGTTAGTGGAAGAGGTACATCGTGGATGAATCTACACTATTCAAGAGAGAACCCAACTGGGTGACCTTTGTAGATGCCTTAAAGGAGGAGTTCTACCCTGTCGGAAACTATGATAACCAGTACATGAGATGAACAACTTTGCATTAGAAAGCAGATCAGATGGTGTCAGAGTACACTAACATATTTCATACCTTGCACTCAAAGATGCACATCAAATACTTCGAGCAACAGCTGCTTTTGAAGTATCGCAATGGTATGCATGGGTATATCCAAACAAAGAAGGATTTCTTGGACATCTCCTCACTAGGAATTTCTTATCAATATGTAATCAAAATTGAGCACAAATTCAAGGAACAAAGTAAGAAGGAGTTCAGGTTTGAGAATACACCACAAGAAAATCATGGCAACAAAAAACCTAATTCACACAACAAAGGACAAAGCAAGGAATGCCAACCTTAAGAGAGCCAGTCCAAGACACAAGAAAAGAAGGGTAACAATAAGTCTAAGAAAGACACTGGAAAGTGGTGTGAGTTCCACAATAGTCCCTGGCACAACATTGATGAATGTCACTCTAAAACGTCATTGTTGTTCAAGCACAAAGAAAATGAATATGAAATTAAATTGGACTCTGATTCAAGGCACAATAAAGGGAAACAAATCATCGATGTAGAACCCACTGCTACCATCATGTCCACAACAATACAACTAGAAGAACTAGAGCAACTTAAGGAGGGGGAGTGCCTCTTTCACTCACAGATGTGGGTAAAGGGGACCCCATTGCATTTCATTGTTGATAGCAGGAGTCAGAAGAACCTGATATCAATTGAGGTTGTCAATAGATTGAACCTACCAATGATGCCACACCACCAACCATACACCATCTGATGGTTGAGTCATGGATGAGACATTTGTGTTAGCCAACAGTGTCGCATGTTCTATGGCATCAAGCCCTTCAAGGACGAGGCAATGTGTGATGTTTCCCCACTTGAAGTCTGTGATGTTCTTTTAGGACAACCATATGTGTTGAAACGTCAAGCTATCTATGAGTCTCGTCCCCGCTGTTTCATTGTTACTATGGGAGGTTAGCTCTATAGGGTATCAAAGGTAGCTCCAACTACCACCACTTCATTGATATAGAAAAAACAATGCCACAAAGTAATATTTCAGACAAAATGGTTTTCCCTCTTCACGATCTAGTTGTATGATCAACATAAGGTCACTGTGACCAATACGACCTCAACCCAAGAAATTTCTATCCAAAATAGGTAGGTCGAAAATATTGTATAGGATCACAAAGAGAATGAGAGTCTTCCATATGTTCAACAAAACTCTATTGTCCACGACCATTTCCAAGTGTGTTTGGGGTTCCAACCATTAGCCCCCATTAATATAGATCTCCTTATTGCATCTTCATTGACAAAGTCCTCCCACAGTTAGACCAAGGAAAAACATCTATCCAGATCTGTTGAACATATCCAACAGCTCCAACGGGTTCATGACATCCTTCTAGAGGTAAAGTAAAAGCATGAGATCTATTTCAACAAGGTAAGGAACTCACCAAGGTTCAAATTCAACATAAGGTTCGCCATCTATCGAGGGAAATTGACACAATGGTAATCATTTCTTCTGAAGGGTGGAGGAATGATCCAAGTGGATCTCGGTGGCCATCAACCTTTTCCACTGAATCAACATTTCAAACCTATGGTTTGGATAAACCATGATTTTCACCCTTTTGATGGGGAATAGAATGCAATGCCATCTTCATTTGCTAATTACAAACATCATGTAATGATTTCCTATTGGTCTTATGTACATGCTTACAGCATAGCATCAATGCACCAAATCTATTTAGAACTCAATAATTAACTGTGCTCGGGCTAGAGTAGTATAGTGTTTTACATGCCTATGGAATTTTATAAACACAGACTAATTTATCCCACGTGCATCATGAGAATTTTTCTCCTCTCACTCTCTCATATATATTTGAGGTGAAGGAGGCCCTTTAAGCATGTAATGGAGTGTGATGTAAAACTTGTCCTGAATGAAGTGTAGCCAACATGGAATGTTTTTCTCTCCTATTCATTAATAGGAAGTTGGGTTTCAGTGCATGTTCTCAGCATAAGCACAACATAATCATATTAGAAGTTGGGTTTCACTGGTGCATATTAGAAGTACATAATCATATTAGAAGTTGTAGAAGTTGGACCATCTTTTGGAATGAGGTGTTCATTTATAAATATTTCATACATTTTTAATCTCGGAGTTTTACTAAGTATGTCATATTTATGGGTATTAGGGCTTCTATAAGGCCAATTGTTTCAATTTGTTATTTATTTTTTAATTACTCCTTGATTGTTGTTAATGTGTCATCATCTTTAGGTTCTTTTATACCAAAAATTAAGAGGTTCAAGGCTCTTTTGTTACTATTTTTGTTCTAAGCCATTTAGGTCCAAATTGTTAAGGTAGCTTGTCTTCTAACTCTTTAATTTTGTCCCTAAGATTGGTATTTTCATCCACTTCTTTTTCCTTGTTTAATTTTTTTTTTGTTCTTGGTTGTTTTTTCCTATTTCTTGTAATCTAGCCTCCATTTTTTATACTTGATTATGAAACCCTAATAGTTTATTGTCCATCTATCTTTGAATGATCTAAATTTATCATCAAAAGTTGTTAATAACTAATAACTCTTAATATGGTTGGATTTTTGGATGTCTCCTCCCAACTAAACACGCAATAAGAGTATTGAACTTAGATGCCTTCACAAATGAAGGGTATTGAACTTGGTACCCTCACAAATAAAACCCATAACAATTTTAAACATATGTTTATATTATATTATTTAAATTAATTTTATTATTTTTTATATGTTTTATTTTCTTTAATTTTAATAATTATTTTAACATAAACTAAATGACTAATTCATATTACATTTTGGAAAATATTATTCCATAAAGGAAAACAAACGTTACTATGAATTTGCCCATATACACACAACTATATGTCAAATAAGATTTTTTATAATACAAATTTTTAGGAAAGATTATAAAATATCATATCGTAATATTTTATGAATATTTTAAATATTTTATGAGAATTTCAGTTTCTCGAACCGAGATCCTCGTATTAAGTATCCTCAGATTCTTGGATTCTTATCAAGTATCTTGATTTTCGTACTAGTACATGGTCAATGAGTTTGAGTTTAGCTCCGAGAAGCTTAGAACAGCAGTGGTACGTTGGGACCATCTAAGAACATCTATGGTTCGGACGTTGCGACCAGCCATTCTATTCAAATTGAAAATTGAAATCAAAATTGGCAAGGCCAGGCTAGCCAATCATCCAAATTTGCATTGTTTCATTTTTATATATTCCAGCTCCAGGCCGGCTTTTGGGTGATCTAATACTGCCATCTTTAATCTGGTAAGTAGAAATTCCGTTAACGGGAAAGATTATGATGATCTAATACAGATCATCTAACAACCGATGGAGCTCTATAATCGTAACGTGAATAGAGATTACGTTACCGGGAAAGGTTATGATAATGAACATGAGAACAAATCAACTGTGATGGGGAAGATAGAATGCGAGAACTCTAATTCGTCAGTACGATGTCCCGCCGGCATGTCTTAACAATTTTAATGGATGCAGTAGACCTAAATCGAGATTCTATCATGAAAATAAATGGCAAAAGTCAATGTTAAGTTCGATCAACAATTCCATTGCGCAGGTAGCAGCCATTACCCACCCTGTAAGATAAAAAGGAATCCCTAGCAGATGATGTCGAGGAGCTGGAGGAGAATCTCCTGGTCAGATTCAAACACGAGGACAGAGAAGTGGATGTGGAAAAAGAAGACGTGTTGTGGTTAACCGTACTAAGAAAACACGAAAATTTACTGGTCAGTAGGAAAAACAATTATAAACCTATTGTTTCAACGCCTGAAAATCTTTTGAGGGAAAAGCAACTTTGTCCGAACAACCTTCTCATGCTTAAGGACCAATGTGAAGATATATTAAAGAGTTGGAACGTGTGGATCAGTAAAATGAAGTAAGTGAGTGATAGATTATACAAACATGAGGAAGCAATGAGAGCACGTTGTCCAGAAGATTCTGAGCATTTTCAGTTACTTGTAGCACTGATATGTGAGACAGAAGTTGAGACAGAGAAGTTTATAAGACAGCGAGAGTTCTACGAGAAAAAGAAGCAAAGGATCGAAGAAATTATTAGCGTTCGAAAAATTGATATAATGTTTGTGGCAGGCGAGCTAGAACGAAATCCGACTCTTAATTATTGATTTGAATACAGTATAAATCAATACAATATACAATTGGCTCGTTGCTTCAAAATTGTTGTATATTTATATGCTTGCTGTTGGGCTTTAAAAAAAAACCTCTCGAGGATGTCTCGGAATTTTTTTTATTTCATAGATATTTCAGAAAATATAGTTTACATTGAATGAGAGAAGTAATTCTTTATAATAAACATAATGGCAAGCGGGTTGTAACTCCCATCACGATGTTACTTGATTAATTGTATAAATCTACTTGATGTATCAAAAGCATTATATATTTCATGTCTTGCTCGTCCTGGCGAAAGGGATTTTTTTTGTGCAAGATTTACGTTGTTTTTTACTCAAAATGCTGATATATATCGAGTCGAAATCTATGGCTTTATAAGGAGAATACATAGAAACAGAGGGTGCCGGATTGTTGCATCTCTTTGACAAAATCCCCGAGATTTTATGATGCAGAGCGGTTTCCAGGCAGATATTCTTCCTTTTCTATGTGAGTTTCTTTCATTTTCAGGATTACATGTGTATGTATTGATGAAGATATTACAAATTAGATTTCAAAATAGATTTTGAAAGCATTGTTGAATAAGGCAGGTCCTCATTCGAAGGCATCGTTGCGTAATGAGGCTTGCTCTTCTTCTTGCTGACATTTTCTCAGTACTCGTATGGATCTTGATATGCTGTAATTGGTTCTTATACTGCACTTTCTTCTACACCCTTGGCACCTTTATCTTCATCTGCCTTGAGAGTTTGCTTCTCCTCCAGTATATAGTATAATTTGTTATCCTGGTTCCGCCCTTGTCATTGAAATTGAAATTAGAAGTACTAAAGAAGCCGAGCAATTAAGCATTGTTTTGTTATTGTTCACTCGTATTCACGGTCTGTCGAGCAATATATTATAGATAAAGGTGTGTAATCATAACGATAGAAGAAATCTGTTGACTGCGATGTAAGTGATGATGTGAACAAATGACCTCGCAGACGGATTAAGGTACAAGGAGATGTCGCGCCCCAATGTCTAATCAATCGAACGTAGGCACTAGACCTATATCAAGATTCTTTAGTGAATCTGAAATGGAAAAATGGAAAATGCGGTTGGCTGAAAATTCCAATAAGCCAATTTGCAACTTCCTATGACCACAATGTCAATCTTTGTCCCACAGAAGAGGACGAAGAAAAGGAAATCCATCTACATGATATGGATCTCTGAGGCGAAGGTGGATCACTCAGGAAATGAGGATGACGCCTACAAAGAAGAGGTTATGAAAATCGTTTGAATCAACCGCTAAAAATCAAAATCTTTTGAAGCCTATTGTTGCAACGGCTAAATTTTTTTGAATCAAAATCAAACTGCGTCAATCGTTGCAATGCTTGACGACGAGTGCAATACGAAGTTGGACGTTTTGGACGAGTCGATGGGTGAAATAGAAAGCTTAAGTGGCTAGCTTTTTTAACGCATTAGCGAAATAGGACTCAATTCTCAAGAAGAAGATGTGCTCTTTCGATTTTAGCTGTATGGTTCTTAATTGTTATCCATTTTTCCTTTTTTGGGTTTCATTTACTTTTTAAACCTCATTTGATCAGGTGGATCTAAGTGGTTATTTTTTTTTTTTTTTTTTTGAAGTGAATCAACATTTCAAGCTTATGGTTTTGAGAAAATATAATATTCACTTTTTTGATGGGGAATGAAATGTAATACCATCTTCATTTGTTAATTATAAACATTATATAATGATTTGTTAGTGTTCTTAAGTACATGCTTACATCATAACATTAATGCACTCGATCTCATTAGAACTCCAAAATTAAGCACGCTTGGGCTATAGTAGTACTGGGGTGAAAGTCCTAGTGTTTCACATGTTTATGGAATTTTATAAACATAGACTAATTTATCTCGCATGAATCATGAGAATTGTCCTCCTCTCACTCTCTCATTTATTATTGAGGTGAAGGAGGAGCTTTAAGATTTATTTATTTTGTCTCATTTTGTTCTCAACATAATCCAGATTAGTCACAATCAACATCTCCTTCTATGCAATGTTTTTATCTCTTATTCCTTAATAGAAGTTGGGTTTCACTAAATTATGTGTTCTACGCTATATTATTGTTTTTGTCTCATTTCCTTCTTAGCATAATCTAGATCGAAGTTAACTTCTTGTCATTTTTCAGAGTAGGTCCCCGATGAGGTCATCGTATAGGGAGTTGGGTCTTGGGCTAGTTTCAATTGAGGAAAAATGCTCTCTCCAACCCAAGCAACTTGCCATGGAATAAGAAAATTGAGATGAAAAAGAAAAACATCCTTTCAAGACATTTTTCAAGGAAGCCCTCGTGCGATAGAGGAATGAGATGATCGACAACTTGGCTCAAATACTTCGAAGACTATGGATGGCGGCATCTTCTACAAGAAGCCATTTTGGGGGTGTGACAACCTTCAAGGTACGAGTCAATTTTGATATCCCCATTTGAAGGCTAGATGATGCTCTATAAAAATGGTTGAATCTGTTAGAAGGTTATTATTGTGTCCAAAAAAATTTTGATAGTGAAAAAATCACCTTCGTGCTCCTTAAATCCCTTCTCCATGTTAGATCTTGGTGGGATGGGTACTGTGAGAGGTACATCGTAAATGAATCTACACCATTTAGGAGAGAACTTAACTAGGTGGCCTTCATAGATGCCCTAAAGGAGGAGTTCTACCTTCTCAAAAACTATGATAACCAATACATGACATGGATAACTTTGCGTTAGAAAATAGATCAAGAAGGTGTCAGAGTACACTAACATATTTCATATCTTGTGCTCAAAGTTGGGTATCAAAGAGTCTGAGTGGCACCTGTTTTTCAAGTATCGCAGTGGTGTGCATGGGTACATCCAAACAGAGATGGATTTCTTAGACATATCCTCACTGAGAGATGCTTATCGATATGTAATCAAAATTGAGCACAAAATCAAGGAACATAGTAATAAGGAGTTCAGGTTTGAGAATACACCACAAGAAAATCCTCACAAAGGAAACCCTAATTCACAGAACAAAAGACATAGCAAGGAAGGCCAAACTCAATAGAGCCACTCCAAGACGCAATAAAACAAGGGTAACGAGAAGTCTAAAAAATACACTCGGAAGTGGTGTGAGTTCCACAATATCCCCTGGCACAACATTGATGAATGTTGCTTTAAAAATTCATTGATGGCTGAGCTCAAAGAAAAATAATAGGAACTTGAATTGGAATCTAATTAGCACAATAAACAGATCATCGATGTAGAACCCACTGCTGCCATCATGCCCACAACAATACAAGTAGAAGAACTATATGATCTTAAGGAGGGGGAATGCCTCTTCCACTCACAGATGTGGGTAAAGAGGACCCCACTACATTTGATTGTTGATAGTGGGAGTTAGAAGATCCGGATCTCAACCGAGTTTTTCAATAGAATGAAGCTACCAATGATGCAACACCCCCAACAATACAACATCAGATGGTTGAGTCGGGGATGAGACATTCATGTCATCCAATAGTGTCGCTTGTCCTATGGCATCAAGCCCTTCAAGGATGAGGTAGTGTGTAATGTTTCCCCACCTGAAGTCTGTGATGTTATTTTAGGATAACTATATATGTGGAAACATCAAGCTATCTATGAGTCTCATCCCCATAATGTCATTGTTACTATGAAAGGTTATCTCTACAGGGTACTAAAGGTAGCTCCGAATACCACCACTTAATTGATATCAAAAAAACAATGCCGCAAAGTAATATTCCATACAAAAAAGTTTTCCCTCTTCACAATCTATTCATATGGTGAACAGAAGGTCATTGTGACTACTACGTCCTCAACCCAAGACATTTGTATCCAAAATAAGTACATTGACAATATTGTAGAGGAGTACAAAGAGAATGAGAGTCTTCCACATGTTCAACACAACTCTATTATCTATGACCCTTTCCAGGTGTTCTTGGGGTTCCAACCATTAGCCCCCATTGATATAACTCTCCTTGTTGCATCTTCATTGATAGAGTCCTCCCTCACTCAGACCAAGGAGGATTATATAGCGAGATCTGTTGAATAGTTCCAACACCTCCAACAGGTTCATGACATACTTCCACAGGTAAAGTACAAGCGTGACATCTACTTCAACAAGGAAAGAAATTCACCAAGGTTTAGATTGAAAATAAGTTTCCCCATCTCCTAAGGGAAATTGACGCAATGGTGACCATTGCTTCTGAAGAGGGGAGGAATGATCAAAGTGGATCTCAGTGGCCATCAAACTTTTCTACTGAATCAACATTTCAAGCCTATGGTTTTGATAAACAATGCTTTTCACCCTTTTGATTGAGAATATAATGTAATGCCATATTCATTTGTTAATTAAAAAAATAATGTAATGATTTCTTATTCGTCTTCTGTACATGCTTACAACATAGCATTAATGCATCGGATCGCATTAGAAGTCCACAATTAAGCGTGCTCGGGCTAGAGTAGTATAGTGTTTTACACGCCTATAGTATTTTATAAACATAGACTAATTTATCCCACTTGCATCATGGGAATTGTTCTCCTCTCACTCTCTCATATATATTTGAGGTGAAGGAGGCCCTTTAAGCATGCAATGGAGTGTGAAGTAAATCTTGTTTCTAATGAACTGTAGCCAACATTCCAACATCTCTTTCTTTTCATAGATAAACTACCCCATTTTATGAAATATTTCAAACAATTTTTAGTTCTTTCATACCAAAAATTATTCCTTCCTTAATTATAATACTAAACACAGAATAAAAATATTGATTTTGAGTGCCTTTACAAATAAGGGTATTGAAGTTGGATACCCTCACAAATAAAACCCACAACAGTTTTAAACATATGTTTATATTATATATTTAAATTAATTTTATTATTTTCTATATGTTTTATTTACTTTCATTTTAATAATTATTTTAACATAAACTAAATGACTAATTCATATTACATTTTGGAAAATATTACTACATAAAGAAAACAAACGTAACTATGAATTTGCAGATATACACACAACTATATGTCAAATAAGATTTTTAATAATACAAATTTTTAGGAAAGATTATAAAATATCATACCGTAATATTTTATGAATATTTTAAATATTTTATGAGAATTTCAGTTTCTGGAACCGAGATCCTCGTAGTAAGTATCCTCATGTTCTTGGAATCTTATTAAGTATCTTGATTTTCGTACTAGTACATGGTCAATGAGTTTGGGTTTAGCTCAGAGAAGCTTAGAACAGCAGTGGTACGTTGGGACCATCTAAAAATTTCTATGGTTCGTACGTTGCGACCAGCCATTCTATTCGAATTGAAATCAAAATTGGCACTGCCAGGCAAGCCAATCATCATAGTTGACATTGTTTCATTTTTATATATTCCAGCTCCAGGCCGAATCAACCAAATTGGCACTGTTTCATTTTTATATATTCCAGCTCCAGGTCGGCTCTTGGGTGATCTACTACTGCTATCTTTAATCCGGTAAGTAGAAATTCAGTTAACCGCAAAGATTATGATGATCACCATAACAACAGATTGAGCTCTACAATCGTAACGTGAGTAGAGATTACGTTACCGGGAAAGGTTATGATAATGATGATGAGAACAAATTAACTGTGATGGGGAAGATAGAATGCAAGAACTCTAATTCATCAGCACGATGTCCCGCCGGCATCTCTGACAATTTTAATGGATGCACCTAAATCGAGATTCTATCATGAAAATGAATGGCAAAAGTCAATGTTAAGTTCGATCAACAATTCCATTGGGGCAGGTAGCAGCCATTACCCACTTTGTAATCCGAATCCGAATCCCATTTTGCCCGAAGAAGATGAAAACGAATCCCTAGCACATTGATGTCGAGGAGCTGGAGGAGAATCTCTGGCTCAGAAGACGAGGACGGAGAAATGGATGGGGAAGAAGAAGACGTGTGGTGGTTAACCGTACTAAGAAAACACGAGAATGAACTGGTCAGTAACGAAAACAATTATAAGCCTATTCCTTGAACGCCTGAAAACCTTTTGAGGGAAAAGCAAACAGTAAAGAGTTGGAACTTGCGGATCAGTACAATCAAGGAACTGAGGGAGCGGAAGCATAAAGCAATTGTGTATTGCTCAGAGACATTGCACTCTCATCTTTATGAATATGTTGGTATATATAGCATTTTTCAAATAGTTAGATTAATTGATTATAATTAGATTTACATTTTACACATTTTTTTCACAAAAGATTGGCATCCAAATTCTTAATATAGTTGCATGCATGTTTATGTGCATATGACCACGTTGACCTGTTTCCATCAATCTTCACTTTGACAACAATTTACTTGATATATCATGCCCAAATTTATCCAGCACCTTTCTTCAAAGCCAAGAGAAGCCAAAACATCATCACAACTCCACTACTTTTCTAACAATATCATTAAGTGAACATGCCTGCACTATTCATTCCATTATAGACCATTCTTCTGAAACCGATTCACTTGTCCATTTTGATATGCTGGATTGTTAGTCAAATGCACAACGCTTTGACCACCATGGAAAACCCCTTCCTGTATTTGTCCAAACTTACCCAATAGATCCTTTCATTCTTGCAAGACACAACGTGATGTAGGTCTCCTTTTATCCAAATCTCATGAATCATAACCATAGACTAAATCATTGCAACCACTATAGGTGATACTTGTGCTTTTGTGTTTGAAGCATCCATATCCATGTTCTTTACTTGGTTTTTCCGTGTGTCTACTGACAACACCAACTGCATATGAAATGCTGACCATTTCTCATCGCAATCATCAAACTTCCTACTAGGATATAATAATCGAGACATATCACCATTTTCTTCTTCTTCAGTTAGGTTGAAGAGAGCTTCCAATGGAAAATCCAAGGGATTTTACTGGTTTCACATTATTCACACCTATTTTCCTGAGTATCTTCACGACATACTTCTGTTGTGATAACCAAGCTTACCATATTTCTTGTCTCTATGTATTTCCATGCCCAAGATTTATTTTTCTCCTCCCAGATCCTTCATAAAAGCATCCTAACTAACTAAGCCAACCTGTTGACCTCAACCATGCTTGTGATTGCAACAAAGATAACATAAAACACCAATATAATGAATATACCATAAACACGAGGGTTATACTCACTTCCTATAAATTTTGGCTCACTGTGAAAGAATCAAACATCTTGTACAATGATTTTTTAGTTTGCAGACAAATTTTTTGTTGAACTAACCATTCTAGTTGTTCCATATACATCGCCTTGTTAAAAAAACTCCATGCAAAACAATTTTAACATTTAGTTGTACTATCACAACTAGTGCTAACACAACATGAATAGAAACAATCTTTTAACAAATGGTGATAAACTTTCATGGAAATCAATACCTTCCTGCTACCAGCCATGCTTTGACCCTTTCATTTTTTACTATGTTTAATCTTATAAAAATAGATTCATCAAAGGTTGCATCTTTGTCCATGATGATTTTGTGGGTAGTAGGATCCCATTGTATGCATCCCTTAACATCATCACCGTATCTGATTCGGATTATTTTTGGCACGAAATGCGATTGGAGATAATATAAATAAATGCACAGAGATATTGCAGATATTCAATAATATAACAGAAATGTATGAGAGATGCAACCATAAACACAGATATACAGTAATACAAGATTTCTATTAATCAGAGAAATGTACAGAGACTGTAAAAATACAGAGTGAAAGACTTGCTAGAATGGTGGTAGCTAATCTCTGAGAAGAGATGTGACGGTTATTCGCATTCGTCAGAAGATGGTTACAATGAGGCTCTGGAGGCCTTTTTACAATAATCGGGAATGCCAAAAGTCCTATACATCCAAAAACCTAACCCTAGGAGATGAAGCGCCAAAAGTCATGTGGGCCACATTTGGGTAAGTTGGTGCATCAACTTCTTGGGGTCGTAACTTTTGCATACGATCTTCGTTTTAGGCGTGTGATAGCTCGTTGGAAAGGTATTGTCGAGGAGATTCATTTTGGGGGCTCAATCATGCATTTGACTATAATTGAGAACCTCGATCTTGAAAAACCTTCATTTGGACCCTCAAAATGGCCCCGAAGTTCAAACCTACTAAAAATAGTAAATTGCCAAAATGGTCAGAAAATTGTTTTGAGCCATTTGGAAAAGGTGGGTGGCCACTGATATCCCCCTGTATCAGTATCAAATATCTACCCATTTGATCTGATTCCTCCTTAGAATGTTGATAAAAAACATAAGCATCACAACCAAATAATTTCACATTTGAGTAATTACGAGATGACCTGTTCATACCTGTTCCTTAATCCTTTTGTCTTTAGAAACCGATAGTGACCAAGTTACTAGATAGAAACCTCTTTTGTCCACAACTATTGTTGCAACTTGAAATTACTAAACATTCCTATTCGATCCAAACTTCCTTGCAATACTTTCCAAGTTCTATGGATATGAACCTACCTTCATCATATTTTCTCGAACACTTTGACCTTCCAACACATCAAGATTTCTACAAACCCACCTTTCTAACATGGACACACTACTCCACCTTGAACTTTGCATTCAAACAACTTTGACCAAATCCGGCCAAACCAACCCAAGTGAACATTTTTTTCTCACCTCCAGGGGTTTTACACTTAAGTCTCAATGCTCCACCTTAACACAAACATTCCCTTGACCAAATCCAGCCAAGTTGGTCAAGTAGTGCTTCACAACTTACCTCCAGGTCCATTTACAGTGGAGTTCACCAATCCTTTTATAGGCTTCATTACATGCAATGCATGGACACAATACCATGGGATATCCAAAACACATGGACCCAAAAAACCACTTGTTTTGAACTAAAAATAGATTAAACTCATTAACTCTTTCACTAAGTTAAGGCTAACCCAACATACATGTGGCCTCCACATATTCAATCTACCTAAATCTATGCCTAGATTTTTCATAGGTGACTAGATAAACGATGCCTATCCAGGTCTTACAGAGTTATGCCCATTTACATGAAATCGATGTTCGAGCAGAACCTACATCTTAAGATTCCATAACTGTCCAAAACAAATGATTATAAAACCAAGCCTTCTTAATATCGAGAAATAATAGTATTTGAAAATTGAATCATTTATATAAGATACATGTCCAGTCATTTATATAAAATCCATTCTTCATATAATGTGCACTCATTTATATAAATTCCATCCTTAGTATATCTTCGTATTATATAAAAGAGAAAGTAACTTCGTATATCTTGGTATTATATATATAAAAAAAAACCGCTTTCTCCATACCACGTGCATACGATTTTCCAACGATTATCTTACCTTGTGTCAAAACTTACAACTTGTGTAAGTCCATGCATATAGTTTGTTCTTATCTTTCTTGATGATCTACTGGTATCACCTATTAAGGAAAATACCTAATTACATCTTTAACTGGTTAATTAGTTAATTTACGAGTTGGTAACTCCATAATTTCTTGTAACCATATTGTGTATAAGTCTGTGCTTATAGTTTGTTCTTATCTTTCTTGATTATCTATGGGTACTGCCCTGTTAAGGAAAATACCTAATTACATCTTTAACTGGTTAATTAGTTAGTTTACAAGTTGGTAACTCTATAATTTCTTGTAACCATATTGTGTAACTGTACATATTCATATTAATAGAATACACATCAATAGTGTAGTGTGTTGCATCAATTCTATCTTTGCTTAATCTTTTCATGGTATCATAGTGGGTCTGGGCCTCACTCCATCACTAAGGGCCTAGAGACCCAAGGTTATGAAAGTCTCTCAAAGAGAGAAGATGATTCAATCTTGAAACTACTGCTACTGCTTTATAGCAGAGGAAGGGAAGTCAGTGATAAAGAGCCTTCTTGCACATACAAAAGATATGAAGCCGATGATGTTAGAATACAACCTTCCTACACACTCAAAAGATATGAAGCCGATAAATTGTTGAGTTAAAAAAAAACGGTTGGAATTCTATGCAGGCGAAGTATGTGGGTTTCACGCATTCAGGAAAATGCGCAGAGGGAGAGACAAAGATCGTCAATTGTTTGTTGAATTTTGCAAGGCAGGTGTTATGGAGTCTGCCACCAGAGGTTGTCACCAAGAAAACAACCACTTGAAGCCATGATTTGGTTCCTGAAGAAGCCACCCACCGGAAGCCGCGATTTTGGTAAAGCTTGTAAAGACTCAAATTTCCATTTATTTATGATTTTAAAACTTCTATAAAAAATGGTTGTCTGTCGATCATTGTAAGTCCCCAATGATATATTAAAAAAGGAGATATATTAAAAAGGATTGGAAATCATTATAAGGAGGAAGTATGACTATTCTATTGTATAGCCAATTCTATTTGGAGAAACCCTTCCGCCACCATAAATTTATTTTAGAGGAGCACTCGTGCTTTTTAAAATATCGACACAATATGTGAGGAAGCCAAGGAAGAAGTTTTTTATTTTAAATTTTATAAGATGTATAAAAAAAAGGTGCTCCCCATTATTTAAAAAAAATTATTTATTATTTAAAGATTCTTTATTATTTCAAAGGACTTCGTGAGAATTTTTTGGGTTGCTCCTTGTGTGGAGCTATAAGATCTTTGATATAAGATCCACAATATGTAAAAAAATTGGGTGGAGCCATAAAGTTGAGGAGTCTCTAAGGCCATAGAGGCCATAGACAAATGCAGAATGTCACATGTAAATGTATTGAATCTTATTGAGTCTAGCTAACTCAATATTGGTATAGTTATTTTTTTTTGTTAGAATTAGCTACTCTAACAAATTTTTTTAGAGTCAATTTTTTTTTTTGTTAGAATTAGTTACTCTAACAAATGACAGGAGATTATGGAAATACAAGACGAAGGTAAATTGAAGAGGAAAATACATAGTGATGAGATTTATTTTGGCATTTATTCAAAAAGTTGCAAAGAGTGAAGTAAGTTCAGTGAACCAAAGAAGAAGATTCCAGTCATGCCAACAGAGAGCTGATATGAGTGAATCAAATAAGAAGATTATGGTGAAGAAGAGGAAGAGTCAACATGGAGCGAATAATTTGCAAGACAGAAGAATGAGGTTTCCAAGGAGAAAAAGTCACAAGACAAAAGTAATGTCTCTTCTATTGTTGAAGAGAAAATATCATTGACGCTAAGCCATTTTATGGACAACATTTCTGCATTATTGAGAAGTAAAAAATGCATGTAGAAAACCTCACCGAAAATTCGTGAAGAAGAAAGATGGGCAGAGATAAAGAAAGAGTGGAGAAGAGACTGCAACAAAATATAACTAAATTTTTGTTAAAATTTTGGTTTTTTAATTCACCAACAAATATAAGAAGAAATGAATTGTTGTAATTTGAGGGGTGCATGTCTGGTTGTACCCGACACCCGGTTAGACACTCCGATAAGTTTTTTGGTCTCATTTGTAAGAATTTGTGAGCTTTTCTATAGGAAATATTTGTTCCCCATGTTCAGTAAGCCCTGATTGAATCAAGCCTACATAGGTCAATATGTGATCATGTAGCATGTATCCTTGGTTTCGAGCAACATGAAGCATTGGGCATGATACATCACAACTATCATTGATTTCAAGCAACTTGACATGCTGGCCAGTGGAGGAATGTGGTATTAAGTCCACTTTGCTAGATACAAGGGTGTCTACTTGTATTCTAACTTGATGATTGTATAAGAGAATTTGAATCTTCAATTAACAGGGGAACTGTGAGATATTAATCTTAGAGTCTCAGAGTTGGTTAGGACCAAGTTTTGTTTAAGAGGGAGTGTGAAGTCTATTGCACGTTGGTGATAGTGATTGTTTTTCTTGGATCTAATTAAGGGGGAGTGTTAAATAAAATACCTAATTACATCCTTAAAGTTAGTTTATTGTTACAGGAGTTGGTAACTCCATAACTTCTTGTAAACATATTGTGTAACTGTACATTTTCATATTAATAGAATACACATCAATAGTGTAGTGTGTTACATCAATTCTATCTCTTCTTAATCTGTTCATGCCCAAGTTAAGAGATATTATCACCCCTCTTTGAACCAGTTTACTCACGACAGGTTAGAAGTTATCGCCCATGTGAAACAAATCCATTTCCTTTCAACACTTAGAACAAGGATCAAACTCTTTCTGAAATTCATGCAGATCTACTTGGCTCCGTTAACCTGCTCTGATATCTAGCCACCATATTCTCTTCTTGTTTTCTCTTTGATCCTTCAACTGTGCACTCTAATACCACTTGTTAGGCAACAAAAGCATGAAACATGGCATAAACAGAGTATAAAACAACCCAAACACAAATCAACAACAATCACACAATCTAATGCAGGAAACATCCAGCGGGAATGATAGTTGGCATTTTTATTATTCAAGGGAGAATTACAATAGCCAGCACATTGATACAGCCATTGTTTCCTCACAAACACACTATACTCCACAATATTGTGTCTTGCTCACACACTCTACACACATTTCACTCTCACCTCTATGGGTATGCTCGTATATATAACATCTCTCAATGTGTTCACAAAAGAGTGCATGCATACACATTCCTAATATAGTTGCATGCATGTACCTGATATATATTGAATCAAAATCTATGGCTTTATTGGTTCTAACGGGAACTACAAAAAAATAGAGGGTGCCAAATTGTTTCATCTCTTTGACAAAATATCTGAGATTTTATGATACAGAGCGACTTACAAGCATATATTCTTTCTTTTCTATGTGATTTTATTTGATTTTCAGGAATACATCAGAAACCCAAGTACTTGATGTCTCTGAGCCGAAGGAGGATCTTTCACCAAATGAAGATGAAGCATACATAGAAGAGGCCATGAAGGAAGAAGATGTGGAGTGGTTAGACATTTAGGATTTGCTAAGAGCTACTCTTTCAAGATTTCGAGAAGAAGACCTTCTCTTTTAGGATTTGCTAAGACAGATAGATGAGTTAGAAGTTGACAAAGAAACTGTTTCACTTGAAAGTAGATTGTTTTTTCAAAAATGGAGAACGATACAACAACTAAAAACTACTAAAATTTTTGATACTCTCACTTAAATCGATGAAAACAACATCATAGGAAATATGGTTATTAGTGATTTATTTCATAGACACTGTATTAATCCATCGGCTGCAAAAAAAACATCTTGATATTTTTATCAACTTAAGTAATAGCGGTTTTATTTATTTTTAGTTAATATTGTACATTTATTGAAGAAAAAACAAAACCAAGTTTTATTATAATTAAAATATTTTAATATTAATGTGAATAAAAAATAATTCTTATTTTGTTTTTGCTAAGAAATTGTTGGGTTCGTAGATTTGAGTGATTATTTCTGTAGAATTCGAGTGCTTGGGAGTTTTTCAGCATGTTGAATCCATTTCTATATTTAGAAATGAATTTTGAATAACAAAAAATAAGTAGCCCAACTGTTTAGAGAAATTAAAATAAAATTAAGTAAAAAATATATGTGTAATTACTTTGATGCTCAATAATAAGAAAAAATATTTCATAAAATATTCCAATGTCCACATTAATTAGAATATTGTGATATCATTTTTTTATATATATATCTATAAAGAAACTAAAAATAAAAAATGAAAATTACATCGTCAAAATGTTATAACTAATATTATTTAGGTGGATAATTGCCATCTCAACCCAACCCAACATGAAGTATTATCACCTATCTACATGACTATCTAGATGATTAAAGCAGTTGGTTAAGTATTATCTATATAGACAAATTCTAGATCTGTTAGATATTCACTCCTTGAAAATAACAAGAGAACCTAAAGTTTCAACCCAACATGAAGTATTATCACCTATCTACATGACTATCTAAATGATTAAAGCAGTTGGTTAAGTATTATCTATATAGACAAATTCTAGATCTGTTAAATGTTCACTCCTTGAAAATAACAAGAGAACCTAAAGTTTCATTAACTTCTATGAAGGAAGTCTAAGAGTCCACACGACAATTGTGAGAGAAAGATATAAAAGAGATTCAATGAGGAGAGGAAGTGGATTTTTTCTACTAGAACTTTTCAAACCCTGTTATGACTTTTAATAAGGAAAAGCCCGAGTGTTAATTTTGGAGGAAAATCTTAGATTATAACGTTATGTTTTGAGAACTATTTATGAGATTGTTTCTTACGGAAATAATTGTAAGGTTGTACTGTTTTGTTATAGATTTTTTTACTATGGAATATGCATTCTTGCACTACTTTTATGAGATTTTGTTATGATATTATTGGTTTGAGATGGTGACTATAATGTTTTGAATAGTAATTTAAGATAGATATTTCTATGCTTGTTGTGTTTCTTGAATAATTTTCTATTCTATATGTTATAATAGAAATGTATGTTCAATTTTGTATTTACTAGTTAAAATATATGCTCTTAGATAAGATAAATAGAATAGGATTTCATTTTGCATCTACATAAGAAGGGTTTTTCATTTTTTATTTTATCTTCATCTAAAATTAAAATAGTAATACTTACCATGCTATAATCCAAATGGGTTCCCTATTTTAAATGTTGTGAGCTATAATTGGAACATTACATTTGCGAGAACCCCTACTATTGAGGAGGAAAATTCACCCAAATCATTAGATTTTGGCACTAGAAGGAGGGACTTAATCATATGGTTGGTAGAAACATTCACTCTGCATGTGCTTATCATACTGACCTTCAAATAATGAACCCTAGCATAGCTCAAGATGATAACTTAGACCCTAAGATCGTATTTGAGGATAATGCTACTACCTTTGATAATTTTGAATCTCCATGTACTAAAAATATTTACATCATTCCTCACATAGAGTTAGAAACTTTTTATCATGTCACCTAGGCATATTCTCAAGATATTGGACAATTTTCTTGTCAAACCTTTTTTTCCTAGAAGGAAACCAACTTCTAGAAATCTCATTCAAAATGATAAATAATTTTATGTTTATTCCTGAGAGGATTTAATAGAACTTGATTTTCAGGCGAATCTTGAACCTTTGGACCAAATTCTACCAACTTCCCCATCTTCACCTCTCACCGCACATTCCCCAACCCCTGAGGCTGATGTTAATAGGAAATCTTACAAAAAATTGTAGTTGTTACTTGTTCATCAAATGGTTTCAAATTTACCCCATATACCTACATGGATGTATGAAGATGCTCTCAATTTAGGAGGAAAAGTTCATGAATTATCCCAACACCATGAGTGAATTATTTTGAAATTTGACCTTCATAAGTCATGTGCAGCAGAGGACCATGTAAAATAAACTATATATGTGTTTGATTAATGAATGTAGAGAATGAATATGTAGTTTATGGAATGTTTCCATATAATTTTCAAAATAAAGTATCTACCCAATATTCTATCCTACCTATAGGTTCGATCACAAATAGGTATTCTATCCTACCTACCTTTTAAATTTTAGACTCTTGCTACTTTGTTGAAAGAAGTAGTATCTATGAAAATTGCCAAGAAATAATGAATTGAATAATTTAATTAGTGTTTAACTACCATTATAAGAAAATTTCTTGTTAATTCCCAACTCGCATAAGGGATTGTAATCGAATATTATGCATCATTCCTACATGCACAGAGTCCAATGTTTGTTAAGAGAGCTACTAAAATCAGTCTACCAGATAATTTTGAAGAAGCTAGAAAGGTTGAAAAGGAAAGGTCCCGAAATTTAAGAGATTTGTCTGTTGTGATGAGCTAATATAGGTTATTAACTCCTAGAACAAAGTGATTATGTGGAATAATTTCTTATGCTTAGTGTGAATTGGTTGCTTCATTTACACTTGATTGTAAGTGATGAAAATGTGTTATGGGGTTCGTTGGTAATCACCAGTTCCTAACTAAATAGAGATATTGAAACTATGTTGTGTTATCGAGAGAAATCATTATTTGGACCTTACATTTAAAGATTCAAATATTAACTTTTCTTGATTGTTGTAAATCTAGACACTTTACTAGTAATTTGATTTACATTATGCTATCATCAAGGAATTTGTATACCGGTAAACCCTACTCTTAATGTTTATTATTAAGGTACATTACATGTGACATACTCAACCACCATGCTAGGCAATGCCACTTAAAAATTCATCTCTCTCTTTACATTTCTGATACCAAATTATAGTGTCCCCATTACCAGGGACTCCACAAGAATTTTCGTGTAACATTCCTATCCCTAATATGGAACATTCACTATGACATTATGAATTCTGATACCATTAAATTAAATAATAAGTTATACATATGAACAAAATTAAGAGAAAAAATAGTAACAACATGCATGAAACAAGAAACAATTCATATATAGAATTTAACCATAGAGAATTCATGACAAAAACTCATACTTGCACACACACAGTAATTGAAATAATCACATGAAAGACACTTATCTCGAGAAAATAAACATCAACTGCATGGAAACCTTCAACATTCCTCCCAGCCTTAGGTTTCACTGCTCATAAATAGCAGCGGGTCACCCTTGAGTTGGGGATAAAATATACCAGGGAAAATGAATACTAATCCATTCTAAGGTCTGATAAGAAACATAATTTATCCATACAAGGCGCTAACTGTTGCAACTCACCTACTGTCTTGCATTCCCCACATGTATATTCCACCCGAGGAAGTGTGGCCTTTCTCTTCTCAACAGTCCCTCGACTTCCCCAACTCCCTTCCGGGGCTTCAACAACATGCCGAACATGAAGTCTCATAGGCTTGTAGCTATTTCCCAAAGCACCCGAGAACAACTATGAGTAGTTTATTTCCTATAGAACTACTCACATACCTAACAACTTGTTTCCTCCATAATATGGCCCGAAAACTGCTTCTTCAATTCATATCCCACGCTCATAGTACAAGTATAGGTTCCTCATTCCATTCCAGTATCGTAAGATACAACTCACAACTGCCTATGTGAAGGAATAGTCAATATCAAACTCTAATTCCCTTCGAACTATATGCATAAGTATATATATGCATGTGTCTTTTAAGACACTTTTCATGACAAGAGACTCCCTTGTCCCTACTTTTGAGACTTAGGATATTTTCATATCCATTACTTTATATTTAAGGAATAATATTATAATATTCCATTGGTATTAAGCCCCTTATCTTATCCCCTTCCTAGGCTCTTATCCCCCCATAATCTTTTATGTGGCTGGTCTGCAGAAGTGGTGTGTTTTCATTAATAATATGGGTGTTTACATATTACAAAAATAGGTCGATTGGCCTTTATCATCTAGGATCTCTTCCCTAATAATAACATAATCATGTCGGCCTATAGAATCCTGACTCACCAACCTATAAAACATTCACATTTATATGTACAAATGGGGTTAAACCTAGGGGTATAACATTCCCCTCCCTCTTATTTATGCACTATCCTTAGTGCAGTATATATACACATGCAATCAAAACTTTAATAGTTTTCAAAACGATGTGGGTATTTTTTTCTCATAGTGTCTTCATGTTCCCAAGTTCCGTCCTTAGGACTGTACCAAGTCTATTGGATCTTTACTATCCCTACAACTCGATTCCAGAGCTTCTTGATTTTCTGGTCCAATATGGACACCAGATGTACTTCAAAGTTGTCTTCCTTCTCCATCTGAATCACATTCCAATCAATGAAATGATTATCATTAGGTACATAATTTTTAAGAAATGATACATGAAATAAATTATGAATACACATTGATGAAGGTAAAGAAAGCATGTATGCTACATGACCAATCCTTCCTAGGATTTCAAATTGCCCACAATAATTAGCTACCAACTTTGAACAATTTCCCAATTTCATGGAACTTCTCCTGGCCTTTACATTCAAGAACACATGGTCACCCACTTTAAATTCTCTATGAGTTATTCCTTTATCAGAATATATTTTCTTCCTGGCCTGGGAAGCCTTAAATTATTCTTTATTTTCATCATCTTCTCTTCGATTTCTCTGAGTAGTTATGGCACAACCACTACTTTGTCTGTTGGGTTTTCCCAGCTTACAGATTTTTTTCACTCTCTACTATAAAGAGCTTTAAATGGACTCATATTTAGGGATGCATGATACCCATTGTTATAAAAAAATTCAACAAAGTGCAAGTAATCCTCCCATATAGATGGTTTATCCATCACATACATCCTTAAAATATATTCAATCACTTTATTTACTCTCTATGTTTTCACATCTGATTCTGGATGATAAGTTGTGATAAAGTTCACATTGGTTCCAAAACCTTTGAATAATCCTTTCCAAAAAATTGAAGTAAATTTTGGGTCTCTGTCAGTCACAATGGTCTTGGGTATACCATGTAGTCAAGAAATTTACCTCATATAAATATCAACAATGTTGATTTCCTTGTGAGTGATATTTACTGGAATTAAGTGGGTATCTTTAGTAATATTCTCAACCACCACCATGATGGAATCATGTTGCTTGGTTTTTTTGGGCATCTTGATGATGAAATCCATTGTTACTACTTCCCACTTCCACTCATGAATAGGTAATGTTTGTACATGACTAGCTTGGTGTCTATGCTCAACCTTGACTTTTTGACATTCCAAACACTGGAAATAAAATCCGCAACCTCTTTCTTCATTATCAGCCAATAGTAGTGGCTCTTGACAACCACAATAGTTTTCTGGTAACTTGGATATCCAGCATAAGTTACATTATGCATTTCTTTTAAAAACATGTTTTTCAATTCCTAAGAATTTGGGACATAAATTTTTCCCCTAGACATGAGAATTTTTTCTTTTTCCAGCCTACAATTCTTAACTTTCTGCTATAAAATACCTTGTTGAAGTTTTTTCCTTATTTCCATGTACTTCTAATATGATTTTGCAGCCTCTAAAATCCTCTCTTTTTAATATTATTGGCACATGCTAATGGATGTAGCGTGCATCTCATGCAACCTCCTATTGAGTGCATCATACACCTTTTTCTCCTTACCTTTGATATGCTTTATATCAATGTCACATTCACTAAGGAATTCTAAATACCTGCTTTGTCTGGAATTTAGAGTTGGTTGTCCAAATAAATATTTCAAACCACTATGGTATGTCCTCAACTCAAATATTTTTCCCATGAGGTAGTGTCTCCACATCTTCAAGGAATGCAATATAGCTTCCAATTCCAAATAGTGAGTAGCATAGTTCCTTTCATGCTCTTTTAATTTCTTTGATTCATAATAGACCACAAACCCATTCTAACTAAGAACTCCACAAGCCCTTATTTACATGCATCAATTCATACAATGTAGTCCTCAATTGGATCGATGATTTTTAGTATTGGAGCTCTTGTTAATAAATGCTTCAAGTGTTGGAAAATCCTTCCACAATCCAATGTCCTTTCAAACTTCACACCTTTCTTTCACAAGGAAGTCATTGGGTGTTAAATCTTTGTGAATCCTTCAATAAATCTCCTATAGTAACTTCCAAGGCCGATGAATGACCTCACCTATGAGACATTTCTTGGTGTTGGCCATCCTTAAATGACCCTCATCTTTTCTGGATCCACTGCTATGCCTTCTTCTGAAATGATATGGCCCAAATAATGAATTTTCTTCTGATAGAATAAGAACTTGCTCAATTTGGAATACAATTGATGCTCCCTCAATATTTTTGATACGATTCTCAAGTGTTTCACATGCTCTTCTTTAGACTTAGAATATATAAGAATCTCATCTAGGAATACAATGACAAAATTATCTAAGTAATCCATGGAAATTCCATTCATTAGACACATGAAGACAATTGGTGCATTTGAAAAACCAAATGGTACCACTCTGAACTCATAATGGACATACCTTGTTCTTAAGGTTGTCTTGTTGATGTTTTGTTCTTTATTTATTACCTCATGATAGCCTTAACTGAGTTCAATATTGGATAATATTTTTGCATCTTTCATATGATCAAAGAGGTCATCTATTCTTGCTAAAGTGTACTTGTTCTTCAAAATTACCTTGTTCAAATTCCTGAAGTCTATGAAAATTATCAAAGTTCCATCTTTATTCTTCAAAAATAGTACTAGGTCACCCCATGGTGACACACTTGGACATATGTACCCATTTTTAAAAGATTCTTCCAGTTTCATTTGCAAGTCCTTTATCTCTAGTGTACTTATCCTATAAGGAATATTAGATACTGAAGTTACTCTCGACACCAAACTCATTCTGTAATGAGTCTTAGATAATGGAGCTGATCCTAGAACCAAATTGATGGAGAAGTCAATATCTCTCTTGGGATGTAATCTTGGTATTTCCTTGAATACATCTTCAAACTCTTTTACAAATTCATAATCTTCAATATTTTGTACCTTATCCTTAGGTGCCTCTTCCATATGTGCTGCAAATATTTGACAACATTTCCTATAACTCTTCTTCAACTGCAATGATGGAACTTATTTGAGGGTTACTACCCTAGGAAATCCTTGTAGTGTTCTTAAATTCCCTTTCTCATTTAAGAAATTAAATGTATTATTATAATAGTCTAGGAAAACATGATGTTGGTCCAACCAATCCATACAAATTAGGAAATTATAGGAACCTAAAGGTATGGTGTTCGAATCTTCCTTGGTGCTCAATCAATTCATGTCCATTAGACATGCCTTAACAACCTCATTAATTTTTCTTTTAGCTCTTGTAGCTAGATGCACCATGCAAGGTTTTCCAAGATTTCTTCTTGGCAATTGAAATATTTCCGCCATCTTAGAATCTAGATAACTACAACTAGCTCCTGAAACAATTAAAATAAAAATGGTTTGGTCATTGATTTTACCTTCCACTTCAATCATGTGTGATAGAAAATCAACTTTTTTGTTATCCATAGCTGCATAGATCCTTTGTACACTTATTCCCATGTACTCCACTATTTCATATTATTGTACATTGTAATCAATCTTTACTTTTCCACCTCTGTGAGGGTAATATCTCAAAACATAATCTCCTCCACAACCCCAACATTGAATAGGTGGATGCCTTGGTATTTTACCTATTGTATTTGTCATTCTAGGTTCTTTAGAGGTTGTATGTCCCTGAGAATTATTTTTGAAGAATGGTGGCTTAGTCCCCTTCTTCCTATGGTCTACCATACTTTTCTTTTTATCTACCCATGTCCTTTGGAAAGTGGTTATTCCTCTATGATGATAATAAATTAATTTATCCCTCCTTATAGTTTCCTCTAGTGTATTTGGATCATTATATTGTATATTATCACTAATAAAAGATGGTATTCCACCAAGGTATCTCTCAATATCAACTTTCTCCTCCTTGATGAAAGAAACATACTTCAACAACTCTAAGAACCTCCTTTCATATTCATCTATGGTCATATTCCCAAGCTTGAGTTCAAAGAACTACTTCATTTTATTATCATAGTAACGCTTAGTCAAGTATTTATTTTGGAAATACCTCTTGACTTCCCTCCAAGTGACATTCTTCTCATCAATCTATTGTACCTGAAAAAATTGATCTCACCACATTGATGCTTTTCCCTAGAGCTAATAGATGACAATTATTCCTTCTTCTTGCGAAGAGTAGTTATACATTTGGAAATAATTTCTCATTCCTAAAAACCATGTCTCTGCATCCTTATCCTTATTGTTCTCACCATCAAATGTAGGAGATTTGATTTTGTTCATTTCTCCTTGTAGCTCATCCACCTAAGAAATTTTCTTATGCTTCCTAATAGGGGATGAAATGGAACTTCTATGTTTTCTCTTAGTTGAATGCCTTGGAGAATGATAGTGTTGTCTACCAACACTTCTTGATCTTCTCCTCTTATCATGACATTTATCGCTCTCCTATTTGCTTGACCCAGTCTCCTTATCCATCTTATTCTCTATTCTATCCAATCTCTGCATTAAGTTGATGTTGATGTCTTCTTGTTGCTCCTTGGTTTTCATAAGCCTCTCATTATCAACTTTATAATTTTGGACATCCTTTTTAAAAAAATTTATGGTTTCTACCAAGTTCATGATTTCTTCTATTCCTTCTCCATGTACATTTGAATTTGTACCTTCATTTCCTATATCCTCGTATAACCCTTTGATCTCATATTCATGGTTGTAAGCCCTCTGTGCATATTCCATGATTATAAAGTTTAATTTGATCATGATCTAATCTAAATGTTTTTAATTTTGTAAAATGTGGAGACAACAAAATTTATTTGGATTAACTGTTTACAATTACATAAAATTTCATATGATATTGTTCCAATAATGTATCTGAATGATTTCTTTCGAGAATCTTCTCGAAAAGTCTCAATAATTATATTATTTCCATCTATATGGACTCAAAGACTCATGGAAGCATAACTCTCTCTTTCATAAGTTCATCTGAAGAGTTCCCATACTTAACCATTTTCCTCTTTGCAAACTTGTGGACTCACATAATTATGGAATCATGGAAGCATTGTTACGAGAGAAAAACTCTCTTTTCCATGGGTAAACTAGAACAGACAAGTATGACTGCAGAAATCAACTCAATTCCATTGTATGCTATATGAACTAATGTGAAATATAAGAAAGAGGCCTACCTCAATCGAACGTTTGATGATGTTCCACTATTGAGCACTTCAACCCAAATTTTTATACCTACAATAAGTTCTCAAAAAATAAGCAAAGCAAGTATATAGTGATAATGTCAAGGGGTTAGCACATCAGATAGCATAATCCATTAATAAAAATTACAAACATGCCCATGGATAATAATCATATATTTGCACGATACCAATATGACGGGAAAGGAGTATTTCTATTAATAATTGATCAAAAAAAGTGTCAACATTACAAACTTCCATGTCGGCACGGTTCGAAACCAAGGAACTAAGTTCCTTCGAACTGGGCCTCCACCACTTCAATCCTCTACCAAAGGCAAGCTCAAAGGAGAGATACATCGAGGTTCTCTCAACAATAG
>ML794881.1:413662-426657 GCA_009831015.1 Picea engelmannii | reverse complement strand
AATTGAGCCTCTCTTTTGCCTTATGCGCCCCCCTTAGCCTTCGTTAGGTCAAACCTATAAGATCAATGGCTAAGATCAGTTTAGCCAAGTCTAACCAAAGGGTGAGATCTCATCTCAAGAATCTCACTTGGAAACCCACTTTACTCAAGTTTCCATAGTTTGTTTTATGTCTATTAATTCACCCACTTTGTGAATTAATTGTCACTTTATGACTTAAGTGACAAATTTCACTTTATGACTTAAGTGACTAAGTCAAAGTGAAATTAGATCATAAAGTAAAGGTACAAGGGTCAAACATTTCCCTCTTGTGTTTAGAGACTCACAAACACAAGGGAACCACTTCCCAAGATACACAAAACTCAACACTCCCTCTTATTGAGGAAAGAGTTTCTCACCAAGCCCATCTTATCTCTGAAATATACACACTTGCCCCTTGGCAAGGCCTTGATGAGAATATCTACCACCTGTTCATCAGTCATAATATACTAAAGCTGAACTGCCCCACGCTAAACCCAGTCTCTGATGAAATGATACCTGATCTCAATATGCTTTGACCTGTCATTAAACAATGGATTCTTAGAGAGTTTGATACAACTATGATTATCACAGTGAATCACTATCAGAGACAACTCTTGACCAAATAAACCAACCAACAACTTACGATGCTAGATGGCCTTGCAACTGGCCCGACTGGATGCCATGTGCTCTGCCTCGACCGAACTCAAATCTACTGACTTTTGTTTCCGGTTGAACCAGGAAAAAACTCCTGACCCCAACCCAAAACAACACACTGAGGTGCTCTTCCTGTCAATGGCACATCCTGTTGATATTATGGTAGCTGTTGGAGGTATTTACCTCCACGTGTAAACCTGACAAGGATAGAATACTCCGGGAAGCAAGAAGAAATCCTAATAAGTTGGCTAATAACCCTAGAAGACTTGTTGGCTCAAGAAGATAATTTATATTAGGTAAGCCTCCAAGAGAAGAAGTCAACCATAAATAATAATATATACTGAACAGACAGATACCTAGAATGAGCAGTCGACCCAGGCAGTTAGCCAAAATTAGTATAAATACAGGAGGTCAGTTCTCATTCTGGCAGACAGTCTCAGAATTGCAGAGCAACAACTTGTGCACACTACAGTGTCCAGTCTTGTGCGTAGGTTTGAGGAGAGATTCCATTGCAGTTGCTGCAGCTAGCAGATCACGTTTGGCTTGGACTATCTCTTGGCTAGGGTTTGGAACATCTGATCAGCTCTTGTTGGTGCGCTATCCTTGGGGAAAGGTGCACTACCCTTTGTTTGGCTATCTAGCCTAGGGTTTGCTTTCAGAGTGATTCTCTGTCAAGGTTAAGGTGCTCGGAGGGTGGCTTCGGCCTATGGTTGGGTGACAATAGAGATATTGCCAATGGTAAAACACACACATCCATTATATTCTAATAGGTTATGGGCCCACACCTCCTTCATTCAGTCTAAACGTTGGAAGGAAACATAACCACTAGTATATTGAGCTCGCTGAAGAACTGCTGCTAGGGTTACTAGCAGAAGCAGCTTTCAAGACAGTGTCTCTAGGGTTACTAGCAGGAACAATTGCAGAAACCCTAATCCTCTCGTTGAGGCACCTTAAGTGAAGGGATTGACCTAATTTCCGGACAGATCAGTGCGCCCTAACCTAGCGCATCTCCTGATACTCTCAGCAAACCAAGATGTCAAGTTTGAGTTTCTGGTCAAATCTAGGGTTTACCAAGTCAAAGCAGCCATGACTTATTCTATGAAGTTAGAGAACAAGTTAGATGGAGCCTCTAACTTTAGAGCCTGGAAGACAAGGATTGACCTCATCCTTGCTAAGAATAAAGTGTTGGATATCGTGAAAGGAAAGATCGTGGAACCAGTGTTTGAAGAAGGAAAAGAGAAGGAACCACAAAACGTTGCAATTATGGAGAAGTTCAAAGACAGTGACATCAATGCCATGAGTATCATAGTGGACTTTGTAAAAGACCACTTGATACCCTACATCTCTTGTCTTGACTCATCGAATAAAATGTATGATGCCCTAACAAACATCTTCTCAGTCAGAAACATTGGACAAGTCATGAGTCTGAAGAATGATCTTCGTGACATGAAGATGAATGATGATGACAACATAACATCATACTTTGTGAGAATCTCTCAGTTAAGAGATCAACTACAAGCTATTGAAGAGATCATTTCAGAGAAGGAATTGGTAAACATAGTACTTAATGGTCTTCCCAAGATGTGGGGATGTATTTGCCACAAGCATGAACACAAGAAAGGAGTATCCGACATTTGAAGAACTTTGGACTTGCTGTGCTCAAGAAGAATCAAGGATCATTGCAAAAGAGAAACCCCAAAAGAAGTACGATGATCAAGCCTTCCTAGCAAGATTCAAGAACTTCAGGAACAAAAGGAAGTTTGTCTCAAGGAGGAAGCCAAATCAAGAGAAAGACATTTCAGAAATACAATGCTTCAATTGTCGAAAGTATGGTTACTACAAGAATCATTGTCCTGAGCTAAGGAAAAGGAAGGAAAAACACGAAGCATCAGTTGTCGAAGAAAAAGAACCTACAAAGAAGACTAAGTAGGATGAAAGAGACTTCTTTTTCTAAAGGTAACAATACTCTTCTTATTTCTTGTACATATCTCGTTTGTATCGTCTCTGTACATATCTTGTATATCTATCCCTTGAAAGATAATGTATTCCAAGAAGAACTATACTTATGGAAGAACAAAAAGATAAGGATTGATATCATTAGATAATACACATGAAAGGATGAAATACGTCGAATCAATCATGAAGAGACTCAGAAGAAGCAAAGACAGAAAGAAGTCAGAGAAAGACTTATAACGTTTTTGTAGAAGACAACAAGATGGAAGCGTGGACTCTGTTAGACAGAGAGAGCCAATTATATATTGCAGAAGATAATAAGAATGCAGACGAAAGCATGGACTCTGTTAGACGGAGGGAGCCGATTATATGCACTCATACATGAAGGAAGGATTAGGAGGGAGCTAATCCTATGATCCATTAAAAATAATGAAGTATGGTAACATCCATGAAAGACAATACATGTTCAGTTCAACCGCAGAAGAAGTCTTCTCCAAAGAGAAGCCTTAAAAGATCCCTGGTTGTCCATCCGCAATCATGATCCTATGATGAAAGAAATAAATGGAATCTTTAGGGCATGGAATCTATAAGAAACTCTATGGACCCAAGAGATAAAGAAAAACATCAGGAAGAACATGAAGATTCAAGAAAGAAAGAGAAGCCAGAACAACCAATCATTATATTAAGAATCCCAATATTACTAGCCTGATATGAACTCAATAAAAGAAATCAAGTAGAGGAATTGAAAGTCGTGATGAAGAACAGTGTATGAAAGACTTATGAATGAAAGCATTGCGAGATCTAGAACTAGAGGTTCTCCCAGATGGAGGGACAAGACTATGATGATTACTTGTTCCAATACACCAAACATATCTCTACATGAGTCATTATATCATCCACAACATCCATGAGTTGGAGTTCTACATCAGATGAATGCAAAGAATGTTCTCCAAAGAAATTGAATAAAAAGTGTATGAAGAGCAACCTCAAGACTTTGAGGCATACCAGAAAGAGACCCTTGCATACAGATAGAAGAAGACAACTTGGTGGAGAACCTCCAGTGCACAACATAAGCGTGGTGAAGATTTTCTATAACAAAGATATTGTATCAAGATGATTACTTAGTAAATCAGATCTCATTATGACAGAAGAAGTGCCACATGGATATGTTCTAGTGTTCCAACAATGATATACTCTATTGATCAGAGCTACATGAAGCCTTCAAAGAAAGCCATGGTTCTAGACCAAAGTACATTTGAAATCAAGCATTACATTATCCGTAATGAAGTCTAGAAAGGAGAAAGTGGTTCTCCAATACCTATCTCCACAGATGAGCAGATAAGCAGACATTTTGGTAAAAGATGAAAAAGTTTGCGTACTCAAGCTGGAGCTCGTGGAGACGACTTCCTTATTGAAAAAGGAAGAGATGACTCCCAGGTTGGGAGGGAACACTAAAATATTATTTAAGACATTCATTGAAAAATATTCCAGCTTGGACATATTCTTTCCTGTTCGGAAAGTGAATTGAGATTTCTGACAGACAACGATTTCCCATTGTGGTTAACATGGGAAATGGTCCAGATTGTTGATGTATCATAGACATCGAATTCCCATTGTGGTTAACATGGGGAGTGGTCTAGGGCAGTCTCTCTTCTTGAGGGTTACTCAAGAAGACTGGCTCGCCTCACCGGACAACAATTTCTCATTGTGGTTAACATGAGGAATGGTTCCGTTTTGGAGGTTGATGCAGGATAGTCTTTTCCTCTTGTGGTTAATAGAGGAAATAGTCCGGACAATCATTCCTTAGGGTTTATACATTCTCTCCAGGGTGCACTTTGATTAGTGTAGGAAGAATAACCCAGGGTGGGGAATGGTCCAGGCTCAACAATCAGGGACATGCATTCCTTATGGTTTATACATTCTCTCTGGGGTGCACTTTGATTAGTGTAGGAAGAATGGCCTAGGGTGGGGAATGGTCCAGGTTCAGAAAACAAGACAGTTATTCTTCCTTGCTTGAAAAGAATAGTCCAGATATATCATTTTTCTACTTTGAGGGCAGATATTATTTCAGATCTCACAGATGTGAGTGAAAGATTGGACCAGTTGATTCAGTTTATATCATAACATTGTTTCTGTGCAGGTTGATATCATATGATTGTTATGGAGACTAAATGACAATAGATGTATACTACTGTGGTGGATGTGTTCCACTGTTCGTGACTATACGTTGTTGATCAAGTACTTGTGTGTTACTTGGTGTGGTATTGTACCACTGGATTGTAGTTATGTACTACTATGGATAGACACAGTTGTGTTCTATTTTTTTTTGATTGCCTTGAAGACTATCAACAGTATTGGATGGATAATCAAAGGACAAATATTTCCCAGATGAAAAATGGCTCAGAACATTTACTCTTCTAGATTAGAGGAATGGCTCTTGTATCACTCTGTGGAGTGAGAATCATGTCTGATTACTCAGATAGAGTATGGTTTCGAGAGATGATGCAACCAATGACACTGATGATGATGATGGTGCTCGTGATCTAGTCATGATCTAGTCTATACAACTATGTTGATGCTATTGGGTGAATGGTATGTTTTTGTTCTCAAGACCATTACCTGTAATACCTCCCTAGCTATGAGGGAGTGTTGATATTATGGTAGCTGCGGGAGGTATTTACCTCCACGTGTAAACCCGACGAGGATAGAATACTCCGGGAAGCAAGAAGAAACCCTAATGAGTTGGCTAATAACCCTAGAAGACTTGTCGGCTCAAGAAGATAATTTATATTAGGTTATTAGCGTCCAAGAGAAGAAGTCAGATAGAAATAATAATATATACTAAACATACACATACCCAGAATGAGAAGTCGGCCCAGGCAGTTAGCCAGAATTAGTATAAATACAAGAGGCCAGTTCTCATTCTGGCAGGCAGTCTCAGAATTGCAGAGAAACAACTTGTGCGCACTGTAGTGCCCAGTCTTGTGCACAGGTTTGAGGAGAGTTGCCATTACAGTTGCTGCAGCTAGCAGATCACATTTGGCTTGGACTATCTCTTGGGTAGGGTTTGGAACATCTGATTAGCTCTTGTTGGTGCGCTATCCTTGGGGAAATGTGCGCTACCCTTTGTTTGGCTATCTACCCTAAGGTTTGCTTCCAGAGTGATTCTTTGTCAAGGTTAAGGTGCTCGGAGGGTGGCTTCGGCCTATGGTTGGGTGATAATAGAGATATTTTCAATGGTAAAACAAGCACATCCATTATATTCTAACACATCCTGCCTAGTCTGAGCTTGTGTAGCCAACCAAACTCACCCCATCTCCTCTGACATAGTCCAAACCAAAATCCATTGATCCTGCAATATACCTTAGAACATGCTTTTCCCCAATCCAGTTAACACTCCTAGGCTCCACCATGTATAGGATGAGAGTGTTTATGAAAAAACAAATATCCGATCTAGTGTTGACCAGATACATCAAGGACCCAATCAACTACCTGTATCTCGTAGCATCCACCAACCCGAAATCTGAAGAACTAAGCTTCTTCCAGTTGGTGACCATAGGTGTAGACATGGGCCTGCAGTCCTCCATATGAAATCTGGTCAATATGTATGTTGCATACTTCCCTTTCCCCGGAAAGATATGACCCTCTTCTTGCCAAACCTCCATGCCCAAGAAATAGTGCATCAACCCGATGTATGCGATCTCAAACTCTGATACAAGACTCAACTTGACTCAACTATGAGATGCTCCAATCCCATGATGAATAAATCATCCACTTACAATATGAGAATGAGCGTATCCTCACCTCGAATGCTATAGTAGAGGTTAGGATCTGCTTTTCTCTTCTCAAACCCCATATGAAGCAAATAAGTGTCTATCTATGAATACCAAGCTCTTGGAGCTTGCTTAAGACTATAAAATGCCTTTCTTAAGAGGCACACATGAGAATCTCTCTCCAACATCTCAAACCCCTGCGGTTGCTTTATGTACACCTCGTCCTCAATAAATCCATTTAGAAAAGAGGTCTTTACATCCATCTGATGTATCCTCCAACCCATCTCTACTGCTATAGCAATAATGCTCCAGATAAAAGTGTTTCTCATAACTTGTGCAAACGTCTCATCATAGTCGACTCCCTCTATATGAGAGAATCCTCTCGCCACAAATCAGGCCTTGTGTTTCTCTATGCTTCCATTTGCAACATACTCGGTTTTGTACAACCATTTGGAAATCACAATTGACTTCCCCTCAGGCCATGACACCACCACCCATACATCATTTCACATGATGGAGTCATACTCCTCCAACATGGTCTCTCACCAAACATGTTGGTCAACTGCCTACGCAAAATTCATGAGCTTTGCATCTGTGATGCTTGCCACCACAACCAAGTAGAACCCAAGCCTCTCTGGTGCTCTACTCTCTCTGACCAACCTCTTGGGCTCTCCAACATTCTCCTTGGCTTCCTTCAGGATCTCTTGAAACCATCTTGATTTCCTCTTCCTTGAAGTAACCAAAGGAGAAGTGATATCTCCACGCCCAAGAGTCTCATCCTCAGATCTCATCCCAATACTTTGATATCCTGGAGCCTCTGCACCCTCTTCCTGAATACTCTGCAACTGTGACCCTAAAGCTATACAAGGTGACCCAGTCACCCCTGAAATTGGTCTACTCGACAACTTAGGCTGTGTCCCCTGAGATGCATCACTCTGAATCTGTGACCTCCTCAACTCTATCTCTCAACGTGAGAGACCTAAATATCTACCCTCCTGAAATATGCCATCTCTGCTCACCACCACTTTTCGCTGTGATGGAATGTAGATCCGGTAGGCCTTCGAGACCTCTGAGTATCCAACTAAGATCCCCTTATACGTTGTGGGATCTAGCTTTGTCCTCTTCTCAGAAGGGACATGAGAATATGTCAAGCATTCAAAAATGTGAATATTCTCAACATCGAGCCTCTTCCCAGTGAAGGCCTCCTCATGAGTCTTCCTCCCCAAAACTCTGTGGGGACTCCTGTTTTGTAGATATACTGCAACAACACTAGCCTCAACCCATAAGTTTAAAGGCAGTTATTGATCATGCAACATTGATCTCGTTGCACCTGTAATGTACCCATTCTTCCTCTATGCAACCTCGATCTACTAGGGGTTGTAAGGAATGGTCAACTGCCTTCTGATCCCTACCTGGGTACAAAAATATGAAAAATCTATGGAGGTATACTCAACTCCATTTTCTGACCATAATACCTTGATCTTCTTTCCTTTTTGGTTCTCCACGAGAGCTTTGAACTCTTGGAACTTCGTGAGTACCTCACTCTTGGCCTTCAGGAAATAGATCCAGGTCTTCCTAGAGTGGTCATCTATGAATGTGAGATAATACTCACAACCACTCAAGGACACCCGTGACATGGGCCCACACACATTTGTGTGTATCAAATCTAGTATCCTAGATGATTTTCTATCACTATTGGGAAAACAAGTCTTGGTAAACTTACCAAGTGCACACCCTCTACACACACCTTGATGCTCTATGCTGAACTGTGGCACTCCTTTCACAATCTCTCATCGCTCCCAGAGCTCCATGATGTAGATGAGCCATCTTTCGATTCCATAGCTCACACAACTAACCGTTGTTGTCGCTACTTGCTGCCAAGGCATGCAGTGGATGAAAAAACAATCTATACAGTTTCCCATTCCTCACTCCAATCACCTTCCCATAGGTGATACTGGACCCCTTAGGGTGTATGAGGACCTCTGTCCCTCTGAAGGACACTTCAAGACCCCTGTCATGTAGGGTGGAAACTGAGATAAGATTCTTCTTCATCCCAGGGACAAACAACACATCCTTGAATGATATGGGTGGCATAGTATCCCTCTGAAATGTCACTATGCCACACCCAACAACTCTGACAATGGTGTCATCTCCATATTGATCTCAAGATCTATGAGATCAGTGAAGTGCTCTCTCACACCCGTCATATGGCTCAAAGCTCCATTGTCTATATACCAGATGTTGGATGGTGTCTCAATTGATGCACAAAAAACTATGAAAGCACACACTCTCTCAAACTGAACAATGAAATCCTCCTCATATGTTGTAGTTGTTGCACCACATGACCTCTTATTTTTTGGGTATGTTTTATATTCTTTGCATGATTAGATCTAGTGTCTGCTACATTGTGTCGGGCGCAGTGCCCCTGAGAATTTTTCCCTTTGGAAAAGTGTTTCATTTTTGCCTCATTTTTCATGTCACCTTGATTTTTGTGTCCATTGTTGGGAAATTTTTCGGCACATGGTTTTTTTCGATGGTTTTCTATTTCCGGTTAAGTAATTAGGGTTGTTGACTAATCTAGGTCATTGAATTAGGGTTTTGGATGTTGCTGGCTCATATATGTATATTGTATTGTAAACAATGTACCACTATGAATGAATATATAATATGTTGGTTTTCTTGGTTTGGGTTTCCAGGGGAAACATTTATGTGTAATGTGTGTATTTTCCATTGTATCTTTTATGTTATTTTACTGAAAATATGTTTGCAGTAAATATTGTACAAGTTTAGAATCTGCATTCTTCTGCCCATTGGGACACTATCCAACATAGTGTCCCATCCTCTTACAAGCAAAGCATTTCACTTTTCTCATATCTCTCTTCTACCCACTACCACTATGATGTGGCTTGGCCCCTCCCTTGGGACCTTGTCTAGCACCCTGACCAATATTCTTCTTTCCCTTTGTGTAAAGAGAAAGATCCTCCTCACCCTCTCCAACGTGTTGTTGGCTAGTAGATCTAGAGTTAAATCTCAACTCCTCCTATACGAAGTCATCCCAGAGTCTCTCCCAACTAGGCATAGCCTCCCTGGCCACAATGCCTCACAAAAAAGTCTCCCAAGGTTTGGAAACGTCATTTAAGGTTGTCCTTACCAAAACCATGGGATCCACTATCTCACCAACTCTCGCCAACTCATCACAAGTCTGAGTAAATCTCCTGAGGTATGAGGTAATCGACTCTGACTTGAGAATGTTAATGCTCCTAAGCTTCTCCTGAAGAACCATCTTCCAATTCTGATTAGAAATTTGGTATACTTTTCATAATGAGTCCCACATCTCAACATAAAAATCGTTACCAGTCAAATGAGGTATGACATGGTCTCTCACCGCATCACAGATAGTTATTTTTTCCTTGGTGTTTCTCTTCCTAAACTCTGCCACCAACAAGGGAGCGGTAACAAGAGGAAGAACCATTGGAGCCTGAACTATATCCCATAGTTCAAGATCCTCTAAGAAAAACACAATTCTGGTCTTCCAAGGGGACTAGTTGCTAGCACTTGATAGCCTATCCTCTGCCCTCATCCGTGTCACCGAAATGACCGCCCACTGAAGCCGAAACTGATCCTAAAATCTGCAAAATAAAACAACCTCAACACTCAACACACAAGTGTGAAAACAAGCTATCCAAACTGTCCAAAAATTCTTCCCACTGTATGTTGCAAAGAATCAACCAACACTTAGCCCTTTGGCTCTGATACCATGAAAATTTTTGAGGTACTAAAGGCTGCCCAACAGGTCTGTCATATGACCGCTTGTTGGGCTCTATGTTCAAGGTTCCAAATTGTTCTTGCTGTTGTTTTAGGACAACAAATAGTTCTGGTTTTTCTCCCCCTCAAATATTCCTTTATACTGATGATTGCATACTCTTTTAAGGGTGTTCTTGAAAGTGTTTAATTGTTAGTTTAGGATGAACAAACATAGCACATGCATAACCTTAAAATGTAATACCCTCTAGATATTGAACTACTTACCACTGATAATAACTAAGCACACATGAAAAATGAACACATGTAATTTTTGGTCAACATGACCTTGGACAACCCCCCCCGGGGGAAAACCAGTAAGAGAGATGTATATATATGGAGATCTTCAAGCAATAGATAAAAGAAGGAAATAAATACAAAGGAACCTATCATAGTTTCTAGCTCCTCTCAAGCTTATGAAAGAGCTCCTTGGAATGTGTGCCCCTCTTTCCTTTAGTTTGCTTGAAGCAGACTCACACCCTTGAAGAAAGCCTTGGTTGTTGGTTGAACCCTTGCGCAACCTTATCTCTAATGATGCTCCCACATCAACCCACAAATCAGCTTCAAGATGCACCCTCTCTATGGTATGCCTGCTAGTGTGCACCCCTAATCCAAGGTTGCACCCTCCAACTAGTTCACACCTAAAACCTCCATGAAAGCTTATGCAAACTAGCTTGTTCCCTCCATGAACAAGTGTGCCCTAGTTTTCTCTTTCAAACCCTCTCTTCTTACTTCTCTTATCATCACCCAACTCTCTCAAGTGATCAAGTGAATAATTGAGCCTCTCTTTTTCCTTATGCGTCCCCTTTAGCCTTTCTTAGGCCAAACCTAGAAGATCAATGGCTAAGATCAATTTATCCAAGTCTAATCAAAGGGTGATATCTCATCTCAAGAATCTCACTTGGAAACCCAATTTACTCAAGTTTCCATAGTTTGCTTTGTGTCTATTAATTCACCCACTTTGTGAATTAATTGTCACTTTATGACTTAAGTGACTAAGTCAAAGTGAAATTAGATCATAAAATAAAGGTACAAGGGTTAAACATTTCCCTCTTGTGTTTAGAGAATCACAAACACAAGGGGACCACTTCCCAAGGTACAAAAAACTCAACAATTGTATGGCCTTTCCTTGGCTATATGACCTTCCATAAAATTTATACAGCCTCTGTTGGATGGTACGACCTCCAAAAAATGTTTTTAGTTGTTGGGTTATTTTTCCTCTTGTTGCACTGCTTATTTTCTCCTCCTTCAGACTGAGCACACATCCTTCTTTACTCTCTCTATGCATCAAACACTCTGTGAGTCAGTGACTCTCTTTGTCTTGTATCTTCTCATTTCACTTTTCCTTCCTTTTATAATATTGATTTTTGACCAAATCTAACGTAACCATTGTTGACTAAGTCTCAAAAACCCTAATCTCTCAATAAGATTGATGGTTGAGATTAAGTCTAGATCAATGGTCAAAATTAATCTAATTCATTAATGTAAATACTTTACATTTTATTAGATTAATCACTCAATTAATAAAAGTCTCTTCACTTTAATAATTAACTTTAATTAAAGTGAATTACAAAGGTCTGAAAGGACTTTTAGACGAATTCCACATGTCTGACACTAAACCTATGTGGAATTTCATGTATGATGCTAAAACATCAAAACTCCCTCTTAGTGAAGAAGAGTTTTTTTAAAGAGCCACCTGGAACTATCTGTCCCTCCAATCCTGGCAAAATGTCACACACCATTCTCAATCATGGAATTCCTCCAAATCTACCGATTTGTTTCTTTTTGAACACTGGAAGACTCAGAATCAATGATGCTACTCATTAGTGACATATAGTTTGAAAACTTATTTGGAGACCTGCTCTCCCTGAATGTATTACTAGGAGCCTAAACATGCTCCTTAGCATCCCTCAATGTCCGCATGAACCATCAAGCACTAGTACATATGAGAAAATTTGCGACGGTTTTTCGTTGATATTGCCACACTTATCCGTCACAATTTCCACGAAAGTAGAGATTTTTTTTCGTCGGAATAATTTTGTTGCTATATCCATGATCCAAGTGTGCGTGGAAACATCGACGAAATTAGCTCTCCACATGTCACCACCTTCAATATCGGTTAACCCTATTCATCGTCGCAATTACGACGAACTATCGTCGCAATAACAACAAAGAAATGTGGCAATTACGACGAAACTTCATCACAATTGGGACGAAAAGTTATGCCAAGACAATAACTTACGACGCAGCTGCTGAACGTGCGATGGAAGTCTGTCACAACTTGCGATGAAAATCCATGGTAATATTGATGAATGCAATATCTCAAAACCAAATTTATGACGCACATGCTGTATATGCGACGAATATTCGTGGAAAATTGCGACAAAGTTTCGTTGCTATAGAGACAATTGTAGTAAAATAGTAAAATATTTCCGACGAACTTGCGTTGATAGTGAGACGATGAATTTAGGTTTGAATTTTTTTTTTTACATGAAATATGGTATACCATATTGTATGTCATATTACAATGTGATATGGTAATGCCATATTACATTGTAATGTGGCATTACTATTACATTGTAATATGGTAATGCCATATTACATTGTAATATTGTAATATTGTAATATATTGTAATATATATATCCCCTACATATAATCAAGGCACTAATCAACCAAATATTGTAAGCATGTGTTATCATGAAGTTGGATTAGAAGTAAGGATACCAATATGACAATATACAAAAAGAATAATTTGGAATATTACTTTCAAAAAAACACATGGATTGCATGAGTGA
>ML794881.1:338548-378139 GCA_009831015.1 Picea engelmannii | reverse complement strand
TTTATTGTTGACTGATTCTGGTGAACCAGAATGTTATGAAGAGGCAATGTAGGTAGACACCAAAAATAAGTGGGAGCAAGGCATGAAAGAGGAAATGGATTCCTTGGAAAATAACCAGACTTGGGACTTGGTTCAATTGCCTATGGGAAAGAGCATTGCAGAATAAATGGGTTTACAAGTTGAAGGAAGAAGATGGAGGAGAAAAGCGGTACAAGGCTAGACTTGTTGTAAAGGGGTTTGCACAAAAGAAAGGTATATATTTTGATGAAATATATTCTCCTGTTGTTAAAATGATTTCAATTAGGACTATTTTAAGTCTTGTGACAGTAGAAGATTTTCATCTTGAATAGTTAGATGTAAAAACATCTTTTTTCCATGGGGATTTGGAGGAACAGATTTATATGCAGCAGCCACAGGGGAATGAGGTCAAAGGGAAGGAGAATTTGGTATGTAGGTTGAAGAAGAGATTGTATGGCCTAAAGAAAGCTCCAAGGCAATGGTATTTGAAGTTTGACAGGTTCATGATAGAACAGGGTTATAGTAGATGTCATTCTGATCACTGTGTTTATTTTAAAAGGCTAGAAAATGGAAGCTATATTATCTTGCTATTGTATGTAGATGACATGCTTGTTGCAGGGTCTAATATGTAGGATATAAATATGCTCAAGAAGAAATTAGCCAACTCATTTGCGATCAAGGATTTGGGTGCTGCAAAGAAAATCCTTGGCATGAGAATAACAAGAGATAGGAAAAATCGAAAATTGACATTGTCTCAGGGTGAGTACACAGAGAAGGTGTTGGAGAGGTTTAGAATGCAAAATTCAAAACCAGTTAGTACACCTTTGGCCAGCCATTTCAAATTAAATAAGGAAATGTGTCCCAAGACATAGGAGGAGATATAATACATGTCCAAGGTCCCTTATTCATCAACAGTTGGCAACTTGATGTATGCAATGGTTTGCACAAGACCATATATTGCACATGCAGTGGGAGTTGTGAGAAGGTATATGAACAATCCATGTAAAGAACATTGGGAGGAAGTAAGTGGATTCTCAAGTATTTGAGAGGTACTACTACTCATTCATTATGTTTTGGAGGTTCAGACACTTTTCTACAGGGATATGTTGATTATCTAGGGAGCACCATAGGGTATGTTTTTACTATAGGTGGAACAATAGTAAGTTGGGTTTCAAAATTGCAAACGGTTTTTGTACTTTCAACAACAGAGGCAGAGTATGTTGCTGCTACAGAGGCTAGTAAAGAGATGATTTGGTTACAAAGGTTTATGGAGGAATTGGGAAAGAAGAAGGAGAATAGAAGGTTGTACTATGATAGTGAGAGTGCAATTCATCTTGCAAAGAACTCAACCTTCCATTCGAATACTAAGCATATACAGTTGAGGTACCAATCCATACGATCCACCTTGGAAGATGGACATTTGAAGTTGGAAAAGATACACACTAGCCAGAATCCTATAGATACGTTAACAAAGGGAGTAACCAGAGAGAAATTGAGTTCCTACTCCATTTCAATTGGTCTTCAAGAATGAATATGAAGATGAGAAATTTTCCAGGTCCAAGAAGTTCAAAGTCCAACATATACGATAGCGGTGGAGTTGTTGAGATCAGTCTCCAAGTGGGAGATTGTTGGTTGTGGAGCCTGATTATCTACCTGAATTAGAGGTCTTGTGTTTTTCAGCCGTGTTTATACCCCATGAAGACTTTACACCCCAGAAGTATGTACACTCTTCCATGCGGGGGAGTGCAGAGGGGGGGTACCCCCTCTACGGGGTCCGAGGGCAAGCGAGCCCCTGAAGGAAAAATTGCCTTGTAAAAGTATATTGTAATTTCATTATAAATCTATACCGTTCATTATAAGGTCACATATCTAACAGTAGAAATTATGTTAGGGTTTTTTTCCCTAGAAGGCAACCCTCTATTATGAGGGAAATGTATTGCGGCTATGCATCATTGCGAGTATTGTATTCTGAGAGAGGAGACTGTGAGAGAAAGAAGAGGAAGTTACAACGGGTTTTGCTGTAGGTTGTATTCCTTCATTTGCTACATAATAATAAAGGAAGGACCTGGAAATTTCTCTGGTGGACGTAGCCCACATTGGGTGAACCACGTAAATCTGTGTCTCTATTGTATTGTGTATCTTCTGTGTTTTGTTTCCGCATTTGTTTTATTTTATTGCTCCGTGGTCCTGTTTTTCTAACAATGTTGATAGGAAACAACAAGGATATTATCTAGGATGTGAAAATTTAGTTGTCCTCTAAATTTGACATGAAGGATATGAGTGCTGCAAATTTCATTTTGGGAATGGAAATTAAAAGAGGTCGGGAAAAGAGGAAACTCTGGTTAAATCATAGAAAATATGTTGAGACAATATTGCAGAGGTTTAATATGAAGGAATGTAAACCAGTCAAGGTCTCTATTCTTGTTGTTGTAAATTTATCTGTGGATCAGTGTCCCAAGACACATGAATATGAGGAGGATGTGTCTCATGTTCCATATGCGAGTACAGTTGGTAGTTTGATGTATGCAATGGTCCACACTAGACTAGACATTGTACATGCAGTGGGATTTTTGAGTAGGTATATGTCAAAACCAAGGAAGGAGCATTGGATAACATTAAAAATGGTTTTCAAGTATTTGTGTCGCACTGCTAGCTATGGATTGTGCTACCAAGGAAGACCATGATTGGACAAAGTGTTGAAAATATATGGTTTTTTGGATGTAGACTGGGATGGATATATGGATCGTAGGATATCTACAAGTGAGTATGAGTTTAACCTATTTGGAGGAGCAATCAGTTGGAGGAGAAAACGACAGTCTGTAGTGGCACTTTCAAATATAGAATTTGAATACATGGTAGCCACTCATGCAAGTAAGGAGGCATTATGGTTTCAAATATTGTGTTCAGGTATTGGGTTGGTACAACAAGCTGTAAGGATAGATTGTGACAGCCAGAGTGCAATTTTTCTGGTGAAGAACTCAACTTATCATTCAAAGACAAAGCATATTGATGTTCAATATCACTTTGTGAGAGACATGGTTGAAGAAAAGAAAGTGTTGTTGATGAAGGTGGACACTCTGAAGAATGTTGCTGATTCATTAACAAAATCTGTGAGCATTGAGAAGTTCTCTTGGTGTAGAGGATCTATGGGCATTACTGACCTGGATTGTTGACTATGTAACCTTGTAACCCCCTGTATGCAAAGAAAACAACAAGTGGGAGAATGTTGGGTATGTGTTATATTCTTTTCACGACTAGGTCTTTTCCTCGGGAAACATGCCGCCTTTTTTTCCTCATTTTTTGTGTCACCTTGTTTTTTGTGTTCTCTCATTTTCCATGTCCATTGTTGAGCGATTTTTCAGAAAATGTTTTTTTCCGATGGTTTTCTATTTTCGGTTAAGGAATTAGGGTTGTTGACTAATCCAAGTCATTGGGTTAGGGTCTTGGATGTCATTGTCTCCTATATGTATATTATATTGTAAACAATGTATGAGGTGAATGAATATAGAATAAGTTTGTTTTCCCGGTTTGGGTTTCTGGGGGAAAAATATATGTGTATTTTCCATTGTATCTTTTTTTTTCTTTTATTGAAAATATGTTTGTAGTAAATAATTGTACAAGGTTAAAATCTACACTTATACCCCAAGATAACATGACAACTCCTATTCTGAACATAGACTGTCATATTACATGCCTCTTCCAAAAGAAACAAGGGAAAATACTGGTCATGAATCATATCCTTGAAAACCCCTATGACAAAGCGATTTTTTTCTTTTCGCAACCCCATTATATTGTGGTTTGTATGAGACTTTGTATCCCCATTATGTGGGATAACTAAGGATATGATGTTTCGAGGCCCTTAGGTTGCATGTATGGAGTGTCAAGAGACCACATGAATAGCAGTGTCCACTTGCACATTTGGAAGCATGCTCTATCACCATAGTTTGGATCCATCATCAACACATCCACCACACCAGCTAGCTTCTGGAAGATACATGGGTCTTTCTCTATGCGATACAAGTCAGGTATTATGGTAAGTAATCACCCTAATATTTAAGGAATTTAAGGATGTTGTATTGAAGATGCTTTTGATTATAGAATGCTTGCTTGAACATTATCTTTTTGATCATGTTTCACCTTTGTGAGTGTCACCGATTTCCTAGTAAGTGGCCAACATTTGGGGAAGGGGTGCAACTAGGGGTCCTTTGAGGGGTCATCGTACCATTCCCGACCATACTTATCACTTTTCGTTCATTGAATTCCCATTACATTTCCCTCTTCTAGGCCCTTTGAGCTTAGTGACCCTAGAAGGGCATGTACCTCATTTCATAAGAAGAAGGGGATGAAGGCCCAGGGGGATGGTGACGGGAAAAAGTAAAATACTAAAACATAAAATTCTAGATTCTCTTCCAGAAAGGTCTTGAGAACGATGAATTGCTTCTCTTAAAAGAATTGAAGTCCTGCAAAATATTAAACACATAATAAATATTCCTCTTGAATGAAAGACTAAAACTGGTGTGTTATAATTATTTAATGGTTACCCCTATGGAAATTTGTGGACCTCTTCTTTCAAGTGACATGATCATGTTACTTCCCCCCAAGCTAATCGATTCACTATTGGGAGTACACACGTGTTTGGACCATTAATCAATTAATAAATGGAAATAAATGGGCTTGGAAAAAGGTTGCATTGAAGAAGAAGGTGCAACACACCCGCTACAAAGGCACCCATAAATGAGATAATATGAGCCCCTGTATGTCACAAAACACATTGACCTATAAAGTCTAGACCCCTATCCACCTCATCATCCACTAGATGACCTTGAAGGGGAATCCTTGGGAGCATCCCCTACTTGAGGGTTTTGGTCTACCCAATAGGAATTTTATGACACCCCTCCCATACCTAAACTTGGTCAATTGTATAAGGTCTTTGAGCACTTGTTTAATTTGATGAGGTAGTTTTTATGCACATGTTTAGGTGCATTGTTTACTAGATGTGGTTTTCACTTTCCATGATATTTTGACTTGAGATCCTTGGAGGGCGTACCCTTTTATTTTGTAGGACCTTGTTTGGTGGACAATTTTGGAGGAACAAACCTAGCTTGGGTTTCCATAGGGCTTGAAGCCCATAGGTTGGATGCCAAGGGACCACTTGATGGATTACAATGAATTTCCTTTGGAGGCATAGAAGACACCTTGGAGGACATTTCCCAACCCTCACTTTCCAAATGACTTGCATAGGAGGAGAAAAACGCCAATTTTTGGGGCTTGAAGTCACCTAGGGCTAGGGATGGTGGTGATGGAGTTGTTGCTCATTGAATATTGGCATGATTTTACCTGAGGAGACATGGATTGACCTTGGAACATGAATAGGAGACCCTAGGAGCCCCAACGACCTCCACCTTCTTCTCCAACGACTTGGGAAAGTATCAAAATGTCTCCCTAGAAGGGTGATGTCTTGTTTTAGGGTTTCTTTCATGTGCAAACATGTGAATTAAATATTATTGTTTGTGTAAAGGGGTAAGATAAGTGTAGTTGACCCCTTATCTTATGTTTTACCCTAACTAAGTGGAAAAACTAAGTTTTAAACATTTTGTATAAATAGAGATTATGTGAATCTCATTTCATAACATAACTCTCCCATTGTGGGAAGTATTTGGATGAAATTTGCGCCCTCTTTGGGAAACCTCTTCTCTCTTGTGCTTTTGTCTTGGTTTCTTGTTCCTATTGGTGGAAGAAGTAGTGCACTACCTCTCTTGGATATTTTCTTTAGAATTTATGCTGGATTTATCTTGGTAAAGGGAGGTTTATCTTGTCATTTCTTAGACTAGGTTGTTGATGCTTCATTGCTTGGTTACAAATTTGATTTTCTAGATTTCTTGGGGAGTATAAGTATTTACAACCCCACCATTATCTATCATTTTTTTCTAGAAGTTATTTCTTGCACAAGGTTTTACTAGGAGAAGTAAAAGGGTTTACACCCTCCTAGTATCTCCTAGTTAGCATTTGCTTGTCTTGGGAAGTAAGAGAGTTTACACCCCCAAGGATATCGAATTGTTATCTCTTTATTTACTTGAATATGTAACCCAATATCTTAAGGAACTAGTATAATTGCATTGGAGAAATAAAATATTGCATTGGTTAACATGAAATTTCATTTTTTGGAGGTTGTCTAAATTTGAATCAATTCTTCGCTCTATATGGTTGGTTGAGCCACTAGGGCATCATAATTATCTAAGTACTTCTTTCTTCTGTTATAAATTTTTATCTACAACCATCAGGGATGCAAAAACCATAACACGTTTTCATTTTTAACTTGATTTTCAACCATCAGAATTTGCCAAAAGTTTGCCAAGTTAATCTACTAGGCCTAGTGCAACTTTTGGGCGGACTCTTTCTAAGTTTTGGTGGTTGGATTTACTTCTGTAAAAAAAGGTTTTCTACATCCACAAGGCTGGAAAATATCTCTGAAAACACTCTTTATTACAACCTTGTTTCATTACTAAAGTCTTGAGCTTTGATTCTTGAGTACCACTAGTGTTTATCTAACTTATCTCTTGCATCATTGGACTTTTAGAAATTGTTTATCATCTTTAAAAGTTATTTTCTTGCTGATATACATTATTTTTTACTATTGCAATTATAGACAACAAGCCTAAATTTCTATTCCACCTAACAATATACATATATACTTGAATTTTTCTTGCGTCTCAGGCAGGTACATCACTCTTTGCAGGTGTTCTTATCTCTTGGAAACCATTGACTACCACCAAGACTCTTTCCGAAGTATTTCTGCATCTTCTATCTTGACCTATAGAGGGGATTTTTTTCAACTCTTCACTGTCCATCGCATTCCCCCTTGGGTCACCAGGATTCCCCCCTTGAGGCTATTATATCATCTCTAAAGTGACGTGAATACCTTCCTAAGGTGAAAGTGGGTAGGTGTTCTCAAAATTGTCACCATTTTGGTGGTTGGGTCATCCTTTTCCCAACCTACAACTTTTTCAATAACATTTTGGTGTCGTTTTCAGGGAGGATTTTGAATCCTCTTCCAAACCCTAACAAAACTTTGGCAAGATATCCCAAAGCCTTTTCCCTAGTTTTCTTGGAGATTCAACCTAAAGAAAGCCCCCTTTTCATTTTTGATAAGCATATCCTTATCTGGTGACTCTATCATCGGACATACCCGAAAGAGGCATTATTCGACCCCCAAAAACACTTTCGAACGTCGTAATCCTTCACCCAAAAGGTATAGTCCTCTTTCCTCTCCCACTTCTCATGATTTTCCATCTACTTCTCTTATCCCTACATCCTCACCTACTACCTCCACATCTCCATTCTCACATGTATTGATATTATGGTAGGTGCGGGAGGTATTTACCTCCACGTGGAAACCTGACGAGAATATGATATTTCGAGAAGCAAGAAGAAACCCTAATGAGTTGGATAATAACCCTAGAAGACTTGTCGGCTCAAGAAGATAACTTGCATTAGGTTATTAGCCTCCAAGAGAATAAGTTGGCCAAAAGAAATAATATATACTGAACAGACAGATACCCAGAATGAGAAGTCGGCTCAGGTAGTTAGCCATAATTACTATAAATACAGGAGGCTAGTCTTCATTCTGGCAGGAAGTCTCAGAATTGAAGATAAGCACTTGTGCATACTGCAGTGCCCAGTTTTGTGCACAGGTTTGGAGGAGAGATTCCATTGCAGCTGCTGCAGCTAGTAGATCACATTTGGCTTGGACTATATTTTGGTTAGGGTTTGGACTATTTGATCAGCTCTTGTTGGTTCACTATCCTTGGGGAAAGGTGCAATACCCTTTGTTTGGCTATATAGCCAAGGGTTTGCTTCCAGAGTGATTCTCTGTCAAGGTTAAGCTTCATGGAGGGTGGCTTCGGCCTATGGTTGGGTGACAATAACGATATTGTCAATGGTAAAACAAGAACATCCATTATATTCTAACAGGTTATGGGCCCACACCTCCTTCACTCAGTCTAACTGCTAGAAGGAAACATAGCCAGAAGGATATTAAGCTTGTTAAATAACTGCCACTAGGGTTTCTAGCAGGAGTAGTCACCAAAGCACTGCCGCTAGGGTTACGAGCAGGTGTAGTTGCAGAAACCCTAATCCTTTCATTGAGGAACCTTAAGTGAAGGGATTGACCTAATTTCTGGATAGATCAGTGTGCCCTAGCCTAGCGCATCTCCTAGTACTCTTAGTAAGCCAAGACGTCAAGTTTGAGTTTTTGGTTAGATCTAGGGTTGACCAAGTCAAAGCAGCCATGACTTACTCTATGAAGTCAGAAAACAAGTTAGATGGAGCTTCTAACTTTAGAGCATGGAAGACAATGATTGAACTCATCCTTGCCAAGAATAAAGTGCTGGATATTGTGAAAGGAAAGATCGTGAAACCAGAGTTTGAAGAAGGAAAATAGAAGGAACCGCATAACGTTGTAGTTATGGAGAAGTTCAAAGACGGTGACATCAATGCTATGAGTATCATAGTGGAATCTATAAAATACCACTTGATACCCTACATCTCCCATCTTGACTCATCAAAGAAGATGTATGATTCCCTAACAAACCTCTTCTCAGTCATAAACATTGGACAAGTAATGAGTCTGAAGAATGAGCTCTGTGACATGAAGATGAATGATGATGACAACATAACATCATACTTTGTGAGAATATCTCAGTTAAGAGATCAACTACAATCTATCGAGGATATCATTTCAAAGAAGGAATTGGTAAACATAGTACTCAATGGTCTTCCCAAGACATGGGATGCATTTTCCGCAAGCATGAACACAAGGAAGGAGTATCCTATATTTGAAGAACTTTGGACTTAATGTGCTCAAGAAGAATCTAGGATCAGTGAAAAAGAAAAGCCCCAAAAGAAGTACGATGATCAAGCCTTCACAACAAGATTCAAGAATTTCAGGAACAAAAGGAAGTTTGGTTCAAAGAGGAAGATAAATCAAGAGAAAGATATTACATAAATACAATGCTTCAACTGTCAAAAGTATGGTCACTACAAAAATCATTGTCCTGAGCTAAAGAAAAGGAAGAAGAAACATGAAGCATTAGTTGACGAAGAAAAGGAACCTACAAAGAAGACTAAGTAAAATGAAAGAGACTTCTTCTTCTGAAGGTAACTATACTCTTCTTATTTCTTGTACATATCTTGTTTGCATAGTCTCTGTACATATCTTACATATCTATATCTTAGAAGATAATATGTTCCAAGAAGAACTATACTTATGGAATAACAATAAGATACATATTTTTATCATTATACAAGTACGATATATCATGTGGAAGATATTACAAGATAAGCCGAAATCAGAATCAATCATGAAGAGACTTAGAAGAAACAAAGACATAAAGAAGTCAACAATCAAGAGAAAATTGGAGAAAGAATTATGACGTTTTGCAGAAGACAATAAGATGGAAGCGTGGAATCTGTTAGATGGAGGGATCCGATTATATGCACTCATACATGAAGCAAGGATTAGGAGGGAGCTAATCCTATGATCCATTGAAGATGATGAAGTATATATCCATGGTAGTAGCCATGGAAGACAATATGTGTTTAGTTCAACCTTAGAAGAATTCTTCTTCGAAGAGAAGCCTTAAAGTATCCCTGGTAGTCCATCCACATCCATGATTCTATAATAAGTGTATATTTAGGGCATGGAATCTATAAGAAACTCCATGGACCCAAGAGCTAAAGAGAAACATGAAGATTCCAATAAAGAAAGAAAGGCCAGAATAACCAGTCATTAAGAATCACAAGATTACCAGACTGATATGAACTCACTTAAAGCAATCAAGCAGAGGAACTAAAAGTTGTGATGAAGAGTAGTGTACATATGCAAGCATTGGAAGATCCAGAACTAGAGGTTCTCCCAGAATGAGGGAGAATACTATGATAATTACTTGTTCCAGTAAACCAGACATACCTCTACATGAGTCTTTATATCATCTGTGTTATCCATGGGTTGGAGTTCTACATTAGATGAATGAAAAGAATGTTCTCCAGAGGAATTGAACAAAGAGAATATGAAGAGAAACCTCAAGGCTTTGAGGTATACCAAAAAGAGACCCTTGTATGTATATGGAAGAAGACAACTTGGTGGAGAACCTACAATGCACAACATAAGCGTGGTGAATATTTTCTATAACAGAGATATTGTATCAATATGATTACTTAGAAGATTAGATAGCATGATGATAGAAGAAGTTCCACATGGATATGTTACAGTTTTCCAACAATGATATACTTTATTGATCAGAGCTACATGAATCCTTTAGAGAAGACCAGTGTTCTAGACCGAAGTACATTTGAAATCAAGAATTACATTATCCGTGATGAAGTCCAGAAAGGATAAAGTGGTTCTCCAATACATATCTCCACAAATGAGCAAATAAGAAGACATTTTGATAAATATTCTATTCAAGATGAAAGAGTTTGCGTACTCAAGCTAGAGTTCGTGGAGACGACTTCCTTATTGAAAAAGGAAGAGATGACTCCCAGGTTGGGAGGGAGCATTGATGTATTATTGATTGATGGATGTGATGACCAAATTCTTTCCAGTTTGGAAAGTGGATTGAAATTTATGATGGACAAACATTTTACAGTTCGAAAAATGGTCCAGATTGTTGATGTACCATAGACAGTGACTTCCCATTGTGGTTAACATGGGGAGTGGTCTAGGTTAGTCTCTCTTCTTGAGGGTTACTCAAGAAAACTGACCCACCTCGTCGGACAATGACTTCCCATTGTGGTTAACATGGGGAGTGGTTTATTTTGGAGGTTGGTTCAGGACAGGAATTTCCTCTTGTGGTTCACATGGGAAATGGTTCGGACAGTCATTCCTTAGGGCAGAATCATTCTATATAGGTTTCACTTTGTTTAGTGATGGAGGAATGGCCCAGGGTGGGGACTGTTCCAGGTTTAGCAATCAGGGATAGACATTCCTTAGGGAAGACTCATTCTCTCCAGGCTACACTTTGTTTAGTGTCGGAGGAATGGCTCAGGGTGGGGAATGGTCCAGGCTCAGAAATCAGGACAGTTATTCTTCCTTGCTTGAGAAGAATAGTCCAGATAGCTCATCATTGATGTTTTACCTTCTAAGGGCAGATGCTCTTCCAAGATATCACAGATGTGAGTGGAAGAATGGACCACATGATTCAGTTGATATCATAACATTGTTTCTGTGCAGGTTGATATCAGATGATTGTTATGAAGACTGTATGTCTCTAGATAGTAGATGTATACTACTGTGGTGGATGTGTTCCGTTGTTTGTGACTATACGTCACTGATCAAGTACCCGTGTGCTACTTGGTGTGGTAGTGTACCACTAGATTGAAGCTGTGTACTACTATGGATAGACAAAGTTGTGTTCTATTGAATGATATTGTTCCGATTTCCTTGAAGACTATCAATAGTGTTGGAAATGATTATCAGCTATATGGATGATCAATAAACAAATATTTCCCAGACATAAAATGGTTCAGAACATTTATTCTTCCAAATTAGAAGAATGGCTCTTGTGTCACTCTGTGGAGTGAGCATCATGTCTGATTACTCAGATAGAGTATGGTTCCAAGAGATGATGCAACTGATGACATTGATAGTGATGATGGTGCTCATGATCTAATCATGAGATAGTCTAGACGACTATGTTGATTCTACCGAGTGAATGGTATGTTTGTGCTCAAGACCATTACCTGTAATACCTCCCTAGCTAGGAGAGAGTGTTGATATTATGGTAGCTACGTGAGGTATTTACCTCCACATGTAAACCTGATGAGAATAGGATATTTCGGGAAGCAAGAAGAAACCCTAATGAGTTGGCTAATAACCCTAGAATACTTGTCGGCTCAAGAAGATAACTTGTATTAGCTTATTAGCCTCCAAGAGAAGAATTCGACTAGAAGAAATAATATATACTGAACAGACAGATACCTAGAATGAGAAGTTGGCCCAGACAGTTAGCCATAATTACTATAAATACATGAGGCCAATATTCATTCTGGCAGGCAGTCTCAGAATTGCAGAGCAGCACTTGTGCGCACTGCAGTGCCCAGTTTTGTGTGCATGTTTGGAGGAGAGCTGCCATTGCAGTTGCTGGAGCTAGCAGATCACGTTTGGCTTGGACTATATTTTGGTTAGGGTTTGGACTATCTGATAAGATCTTGTTGGTGCGCTATCCTTGGGCAAAGGTGCACTACCCTTTGTTTGGATATCTAGCCAAGGGTTTTCTTCCAGAGTGATTCTCTGTCAAGGTTAAGGTGCTTGGAGGGTGGCTTCGGCCTATGTTTGTGTGACAATAACGATATTGTCAATGGTAAAACGAGCACATCCATTATATTCTAACAACCCGTGCCCACCTTGTCAAGTGTTACATGGATCCTGTGGGCCAAATATGCATGCAAACCTTTGGGCATGAAAAAGATCCCTAGATCTCCTCACAAATACCAAAGGAATTCAAGGAATGGCTCCCCAAATTTCCAGGAGAAGATATCATTACAACTAAATATCACTTAGATTATTTCCTTCGTGCTCTGGAACCTTATGACCAACATGAGGATGTCTAGATGAGACTCTTCTCTTACACTCTTGTCGCAAAATCCAAGGAATGGTATGCTAGTATTATCTCAAGAACAATCACGAATTGGGATCTCTTTTAAGAAATTTTTACCAAAATATTTGGAAAGAACAAATATTAATAGTCCCTTTACGATCAAATCTACAACTACAAGAGAAATTCAAGAGAAAGTATAAGGTATTTCGATGATAGGTTCAATACCCTCGTAAGGAGTTTTCCTCAATATTTCAAACCTTCCCAAGCTACTATCCTCAAGTATTACATTTCAACCATGAAAGACCCATGTAGATTTTTAATTGGAAGATGCCCTACTACTTTGTTTGAAGCTCAAGAAAGAGCGTATGAGGTAGAAGAAAACATAACCTCCTCTCTCATGCAAGAGGAGGACTATCTTGAAGATACCTTTCAGATTAATCAAATTGATGACTTTGTCTTGCTAGAACCTCCCTGTGATATCAGGACATACCTATAGAAAGAACGAGAGGAGGCCACTAAAAAGGAAGCTCATCGCACAATGATTCTATTGGGTAAATAAAAGGAACCAACATCAAAAAATACATCTAGCCCAACAAATGAGGTTTTGAAGGTTGAAAGGAAACGAGCAACAAAGCAGGTTGAAGAAGAGTTTTTGCAACATATTTGACAAGTCTTGACAGAGCCTCATAAAGAGAAAGAAGTTGGTATCATGAAAGGTGAGGAGAATGCTCTTTCCCCAAGAAAGACCAAAAAGGAAGTTTTTGTGGATCATCTCAACATAACCCATCAGTTTCTCAAAGAAGGGTTTGACAATACCTTCATTTTTGCAAACTCCCTTTTCCTCGATGAGGAAAAAAAGAAAGGATCCTGGGGCTTAGATTTCGATGGTGTGCACTCAAGCACTGGCTCAAGTGCAAGGATAGTATTGATATCACCCAACAACAAGGCTACCATTGTCTTGTATAGTCTTATGTTCAACTGTACAAACAACATCACTGAGTACAAAGCCCTTATCCTGGGTACAAATATTGCAATTGATATGAACATCAATTCCGTCCACGTGAGAGGGGACTCTAACTTAATCATTTTGCAAGTTAACAAGAATTTCGCTGCTAAATAACCATGGTTGAAACAATACAGGGATGTCGTATGGGACACCATAAACAATTTTAACAACTTTTCTATTGAATCCAGCCCTAGGGAGGAGAATCATTTGGAAGAAAACCTTGTTGTTTCCTCTTCCACCCAACAAATTTTCAAGGAAATTGATCTCTATAAGATGGAAATAAATTACAGGTCCTAACTACCTGATAACTTGGAACATTGGCAGGTTTTTGACAATGAAAGCCATATTTTTTTTTCTCCAAAATGAAGGTGAATTCTTGGAAGCCCAGATAAACCTATTAGCAGAAAAGGGGAATATTGAGATCATTGATATAGCTGACAGACCCTTACCTAAAGGTATCGTCCCTTTAGAAAACCTTTTTGATCGAGAAGACAAGTACAAGGGGAATCCATCGAAGAAAATCGATGACGATATTATTGAATTCAATATTGGGACCTAGGAATTCCCAAAGATGATCAAGTTTGGAAAAGGAACAATGTCTAATGAAAGGGAAAGGATGATTACCCTCATAAGAGAATTTAAATATGTCTTGCTTGGTATTATGAATATCTAAAGGCTTACCAATAAGACGTCATATAACACACCATTCCTCTTATAGATGGCACTAATCCCTTCAGATAGAATCTTAGGCACATGAACCCAAAGGTTGCCCCATAGGTTCAAAAGGAGTTGCAAAAGATGGCTCAGGCAGGAATAATTGAGCTTATAAGATATTCGTCTTGGGTGTCTAATCCAGTCATTGTGAGGAAAAAGACTGGCGAGATCAGGATACGTGTCGATTTTAGAAATTTAAACCAGGCTTCACTTAAGGACAATTATCCTCTACCAAACATGGAGTACCTTCTGCAAAGGGTCACTGGAGTGGAAATGATGTCCATGCTTGATGGTTTCTCAAGATATAATTAGGTGTTGGTAAATGAGGATGACTAACTAAAAACTGCTTTCACCACCCCTTGGGGAACTTATAAGTATTTGAGAATGCTCTTTGGGCTAACCAACGCAGGGGCTACTTTCCAATGTGCCATGGATTATTATTTTAGGGATCTAATCGAGAAACTTATAGAAATATATCATGATGATCTAACCGCTATCTCCAAAAAGAGGGAACACCACATCCAACACTTAAGAATGATTTTCCAAAGATGCAGGGAGTATGGCATTTATCTCAACCCTAAGAAATCAATTTTTGGTGTTGAAAAAGGCAAGTTGTTGGGTCATATCATTTATAATTACATAATCACGATAGATCTTTCTAGGGTTGAAGCCATCAAGAAGATACCTCTCCCTAAGGACAAGAAATCAATACAATATTTCTTTCGCCAAATTAAATTAATGAGGAGATCCATTTCGAACTTTGTCGAGATTGTCAAACCCCTCAATAGATTGTTAAAGAAGGATGCCCATTTCAAATGGGAAAATGAAGGTAAGATATCCTTCCAACGTATCAAGGAAGAAATAACTATTGTACCAGTCTTGGTCAATCCAAATTTTTCTAAGGACTTCATCATATTTTCTTTCACTTCAAAGGACACCATTGCAGGAATTCAGTTATAGAAAAATGATCAAGGGAATGAAAAACTGATTGCTTTCATGAGCAAGAATATTAGAGACTCGAAATTGAATTACACCATTACAGAAAAAGAAGCTAATGCTCTGGTTAAGTCTCTCAAAAATTTTAGAACTTATGTGGGGTACAACAATATCAAAGCCTTCATCCCCTAACCCTTTGTAAAGGATGTTTTGTCATGACAAGGTTTCCTTGGATCAAGAAGAAAATGGGTTTCACAGATACATGAATTCGATTTGGATATCAAACCATCCAAGATAATTATAGGGTGAGGATTGGACAAAATGATGACAGAGAGAAATCAAGAGGCCATCAAGGTAGGAGAGAAGGAACATATCAACATTATCATAAGTGAGATCGAAAACAATGGGTGGTATTCAATTGTCATTTATTAATTGAATAACCTTACTTTCCATGATCATTTGGTAGAACATAAAAGGAGAGACCTAAGGCTCAAAGATATGAAGTAATTCCTAATAGAGGACAATCTCGGGTGGAGAAACCCTGATGGGGTGATCCATTGGTGTGTGAATAAGGAAGAAACTGACAAATTGATGACCGACCTTGTGGAGTCCATTTTGCAGCATGCACCACTGCCCATAATATTTTAAGGGCAGGATATTATTGGCCCACTATTTTCTCTAACACACATTGATATGTCATATCTTATCAACCATGTCAAATATTTACCGACAAGCAACACCTTCCCGCCCTCCCCCTTAAGCCAGCTATTGTAGAAGAACCATTTCAACAATGGGGATTGGATTTCATTGGCATTTTCGAGGAAAACTCTAGCAATGGGTATTGATGGATTTTGACCACCAATGACTACTTCACTAGATGGGTGGAATCTGTCCCAACAATGAAAGCAATAGAAAGGTTGTGATGAAGTTCCTTGAGGAAAATATTATCACTAGATTCAATGTTCCTTCTAAAATAACCACGGATAACGCCAAATATTTTAGCTCAATAGCGCTCAAGGAGTATTTCTTTAGGCATGAGATGATTTTATCAGACTCCTAAAATTATTACCCTAAAGAGAATGGATTAGTGGAATCCAACAACAAAAAAATCATGAATACTATGAAGAATATTGTTGGGGAAAATAAGAAAAGTTGGGATAGCAAAATTAATCATGTCTTGTGGGAAGACTACACGAGTACCAAGACCTCCAATGAAAAAACACTTTTGGGTTAGTTTATGGGTGTTGGCCCTTTGTTATGGAAGAAAGCGAAGATTAAGGAAGAAAGGTGAAGTACGAACTGCGCAGAAGGCACATTGACTGAGAATGGGTCAAAGTGATCAAAGAAGCAGAAAAGAAGGAGCAAAGTAGGGGAAAACGAGTCATTGAACGAGAAGACCGAGGAAGACAGATCAACAAGGAAAAGGGATCATGGACAATTCAGAAAGCGAAAAAATCCACCAACAAATACTTTGGAGCACCTCACGGGAAATAAGGAAAGACAGGCCGGCGAAGCCCTGAAAACGCGAGTCAAGTGGACCTATGGTTTTGGATCTAGGGTTTTGAAACCTAGACATTTGTCATGAAATGTATAAATAAAGGTCTAGGAGAATCGAGAGGGTTGGTCAATAATTGGTTCATCATTGTGGGTTAAGAGAGTGATTATTGCTGATCATGTGAGAGAAACATTGTGTCATGAGAACACTTTTGTATTGTAAGATCTTCATCTAGGTGTGGAAATCAACCTTGCAGTTGGGTGCCCAAGGAGGAGAGAGAGAGAGAGAGAGAGAGAGAGAGAGAGAGAGAGAGAGAGAGAGAGAGAGAGAGAGATCTACAAGCTAAGTGCGCGTAAAGAAATGTATGTTTTCATATAATATATCAAGAAACACAGTTCTGTGGATGTAGCCCTAGGGAGAAGGTGAACCATGTATATCTTGCTGTTATGTGTGATTGATGTTGTGTTCTTTGCCTTCTGTTATTCTATTATTGCTTTTTTGTGCTAGATCTGAGATATAACTTTGTGAAGTAGGTTTAAGTTGGTAAAGAATAACTAGCTCTCTATTGTTTCCTTGGTTCCACTTTGCATTTCCTCTGGTTGTAGACACCTATGTCCTGCAACCCTCTATTGCTACTTTAGGTGAGACTACATATGCTTTGCAGGTGTTGCTGAAAGGGCCAATAGTTATGGCTTGTTGGTGTGTTGTTAGATTTGAAACTTGGGTCTGCCCCTGTGCCAACAAATGGTTCCATTTTCGGGACTAAGATCTTCTTGAGGGAATGTCAAGGTGGTTTCCATCGAAGACAAATATTCAGAAGTGGATAGAAGCACAAGAAAAAGATTTCTTTGAAGCCCATAACAAAAACCCTAGCCTTAGTACATAAGATTGGTTGGGAAGGTATATCTTTATTGATATACATGAGATTTTCTTTGGAAGAATTCATAAGGAGCTATACGATTGGTTAGCTAGATTAGTAGATACCCAGTTCGAAATCAGATCTAGACCACCTGTGGTTTGGACGTCGACACTAATCAAGAAGGTCAAGAGAGTTGATAACGTCGTGTCAAGAGAAGTAGATCACTGGTTTGATAACACCATTGGAGGGTACATTATCGAGTTTTCTATCGACATAATAGAGTCATATAGCCAAGCAGAGAGATATTTCTTTAAGGGACCTAGAGAATTTTTTTTACACTTTTTGAAGTTGAAGATCAAGATGCTATTGCACGAGAAGAACATATTGAATATATAGTAGTTGGTCTGGTCGAAAAGCTAATGTTTAAGAACTCAGATAGCGACAATGACATAGAGGTTGGACATACGTGCAGTGGGAGAACCTTCAGATAATTTCCCCTGGTGAACCAGTTTGAGTAGAGACATGAACCACTGGCACAGGACGAAGGGTTCTACAATGGAGAAGAAGAAGAGTTATTGAGCGAGGAACATTCAAAGTTCACTAGGGCAGAGGAAGAAAAGACTGAAGAAGCTCGCAGAGAAGAATAAAAAACTTCAGGAACTGCACCGACTGTCGAAGTAAGTACTATTACTCCTCTTGTTTTTCTAAAAGCATTAAGTAACCAGAGTAGCCAGAGTTATCAGAGAACTCAAAGCACTGTTACCAATAGTTCAACACATACTCAGTCAAGCACCCTAGGAATATCTATGGTAGATGAAATTAGGCTACCTATATTTAGATGATCTAGATTTTATGAGTAGAACGAAATGAATACAGATTATTAACAGGTGCTTAACACAAAATAACAAAGATACAGTAAAAATGGTTTTCTATTCAATAAGGAAATAAGCTGAAACTATAAAATGCAACAGAAACAAGCTTGTTGGAATGGTGGCAGCTTATCTCTGAGAAGAGATGTGAAGACTATGCTCATTCGCAAGAAGATGATTACAATGAGGCTCTGAAGGAATTTTTACAATAAACAGGAATGAAAAAAACCCTAGAAATCCAAAAACCTAACCCTAGGAGATGAAGCGCCAAAAGTCATGTGGGCCCCGTTTGGGTAAGTTAGTACATCAACTTCCCAGGGTCGTAACTTTTGCATACGATCTCCGTTTTAGGCATATGATATCCCGGTGGAAAGGTATTGATGAGGAGACTCATTTCAGGAGAAATAGGGAAGGAAATTCTATATTTCAAACCCATTTTCCTAAAAAAATGTCATTTAGGGCCTCAAAACGGCTCCAGAAGTGAAAACTGCTAAGAATAGTAAATTACCATAATTGCTAGAAAACTATTTTGAGCTAGTTGGAAAAGGTGGGTGGCCACCGATATCCACTTGGATAAATCCTCCATCCTTAGGAAGCAATGGTATCCATTGCGTTGAGGTCCCCCATCATATGAAGAAATTTCTACTGAATTTGGCCCTGGGTGAGCCACCTGTCTTGGTGCAGGAGCTGCCTTGCTCTGACGACTCGATAAAGGTGGATACTTTGCTATCGAGTACCCTTGATCTGTGTGTCCACAATTTGATCATTGGATTCCTATTGTATGCAGTTGGGGTTGAGCTCTGTTGGTGTCAGCTGTTTTTCTACTTCTGAGGTGTCCAATAATGGTGGGAAATAAGGGCGAAGGAGATCCTCGTTGAACACTGGGTGCAGGCCAAGGAAAGGAGGAATATTGAGATCAAAATAATTATCCCCCACGGCCTTGGTTATGGTGTACGACCCATACCAAAGTGGGAGAATCTTCTGTTGGGGTCCTGTAAGGCGTTATTTCTGCAAGTACAGCCAAACTTTGTCACCCACCTGAAACTTATGTGGCACCCGATGTTGATCATGGCACTATTTGTAGTTGTCATTGGACTTCTATAGGATATCCTGAACTTGTTGGTGGATGTGCCGTATCTATTCAATGAACCAGGTGGCTTTGTCAACTTCAGTTGGAGTAGGAGATGATTCGGTCGAGGTGACCGCAAGGGGAAGTGCAACATCTATGGGACCCAATGGTTGGAATCCCAACCCCACCTAAAAGGGGCTGTGGCTGGTTGAGCTATGCAGTGCTCGATTGTAGATATGCTGGACATAGGGAAGGATCTCATCCCATGTGCAAGGGTTCTTTGAATTATACATGCGAAGGATACGCACAATCATTCGATTTACGACCTCGGTTTGGTCATCTGTCTGGGGGTGGAAGGTCATGGATTTGGTGAGCTTAGTGTCCAACAGTGACCAGAGGATCGACCCGAATGTGATGAGAAATCGAATGTCCCGATATGAGACAATGGTTTTTATGATTCCAAAATGTACCCAGACTCCTTCAAATAAGAGCTTGGCAGTGGCCTCTTCTGTGATGCTCTTCTTGCAGGCAACAAAAATCGTCATCTTAGAAAATCGATCAACAACCACAAAAACATAGTCATTTACCTATTTGGTGGACGAGAGGCCTGACATGTAGTCCATTGATATGGATTCCCATGGCCTATCAGGAGTAGGAAGAGGGGTGTACAAGTCCCGTTTCTTAGTGGTCAGTTTGGAAAGACCACAGGCAGTGTAGGACCTGATATACTTGTTGACCTCCTGTCGAAGTTTCAAACAGTAGAAATGTTTTTGTAGCATTGCCACTGTCTTTTAGACTCCGAAGTTTCCTGCCACCTAACTGTAGTGGTATTCCCAGATCAACTTCTCTTTCTCTCTTGACAGAACATAGATATGGCCCAGATGACACAACAACCATCCCGAAGATGGAAATTATCGAAAACTGTATTTGCCCCCAACATTTGGTAGGTGGTGGTGAAGTCTGGGTCTGTATCATAGAGTTGGGGTCATCCAAAGGTCTCATGGCCACAAGAGTGTAGCATAGAGGTGAGTGTCACGACTAGAGGTCCGCTAAGGAAATCAATGACATGATTGTTGCTTCCTGTTTTATACTTGATGTTGAGGTTGAATTGCTGCAAGTATGTGGACCACTTTTGATGGCGGTCATTCTGCAATTTTCCTTGTGTCTGCATGAACTACAATGGCTTATGATCTGTGTGGATGAATGTCTCCTTCCCAAGAATGTAATGTCTCCACTGGCGGTAGGCTTGCACAATGGAGTACATTTATTTGTCATAAGTAGGGTACTTATGGAAAAAATCTGATAGTGTCTCACTATGATAGGCCACGGGGTGGCCATGCTAAGTGAGAATGACACCCACAACATAGTCTAAATCATCTGTCTCGATCTCAAAGGGTTCTGCAGGTCTGGTAGTGAAATTACTGGGGATGAGCACAAGCGTTGCTTTAAATCATTGAATGCTTGTTGTTGGGACCGACCCCATGCAAATTTCACCTTACCACCACCCTTTCTTATTTGGCTGAGGGCCCATGGAATATGGGAGAATCCCAACATGAACCTGCGGTAGAAATTGACAAGTCTCAAGAAACTCTGAAGCTCAATGAGTGTGGTTGGGGTTGGCCAGTCACGGAGGACTTGGATCTTGGCTGGATCCACATGTATGCCATGCTGATCAACAATGTAGCCTATTTAATGGACCCTTTCCATGCCGAAGGATCATTTTTCCAAGTTGGCGTATAGATTGTGATGTTGTAGGGTGTGAAGAATGTGCTGAATATACTGCAAGTGTTTGGCCCAAGTCTTGCTGTAAATGAGAATGTCATCTAGATACACCACTATAAAATTATTTGTGAATGGTCACAGGATATCGTCCATCATCCTCATGAAAGTGGTTGGAGCATTTGTCAAATCAAAGGGCATGACCAACCATTCAAAAAGGCCTTCCTTTGAATTGAAGGTTGTCTTCCATACATCTATCTATTCTATCGGGACCTGGTAGTAGCCAGACTTCAGATCAATCTTATTAAAGTATTTGGCCCTCGTGTATTGATCAAGTAGGTCATCGATTTGGGGAATCGGGTACCAGTTTCTGACTATGATTTTATTCAGAGCCTGGTAATCAATGCAAAGTCACCAGGTTACATATTTCTTCTGTACTAGCATGATTGGGCTCCTGCAAGGTGATGAGCTGGGAAGGATGTTCCCCTTGCGGAGAAGTTCTTGTATCTGTCGCTTGATGTCCTCATTCTCTATCAGAGAGTGGTGATACATTGTCCCATTGGGAAACGGTGTGTCGGGGGTCAGATCGATGGGGTGCTTGACCTGATAGTGCAGAGGTACCCTGGTAGGTGAGGAGAAGATATCCAAGTATTCTTCCACGACCTTATCAACTTGCTTTTGTTGTGTGGAGAGGTTAGTCACAGAGACCCTGGATGTGGCTATGATATTTCTCTTATTCTGAGAGTGAATCATGAAGAAGAAAAACTTCCCCATCTGAGAGATGACCTTCCTGCATTTCTTAGTAAAGATCAAGGAAATAACACTAGGTGGGACTGCCTCAGGTATTATGTACAATTTCCTATTCAAAGTAATAATAACACTATGAGGCCTAGACTCATATATAGCATGAAGTTTCCATAAATAAGGTTGGCCCAAAAGAATATCACAAACTTCTAGAGGATCAACATCACACAATACCTCATCTTTGAAGGGCTTGATGTTGTATGACAGTTGACACTTTTGGTTGACGCGGAGATCGCTTCCTTGGAGGAGCCATCTAATGGTGTAGGGTTGTGGGTACGGTGTTATCGACAGGGCTAGATGCTTGACGACCTCTGCTGAGATGAGGTTCTTTTGGATACCACTATCAATGATGAAGTGCAATGGGGTGCCTTTTACCCACATCTGTGAATGGAAGTGACACTCTCCTTCTTCTGGATCGTTTGGTTCACCAGGCTGAAGCTTGGTGGTAGAAATGGTGGCATTGGGTTCCACATCAATGATCCGTCTTCCCCTTTCTGGTTCTTGCTCAGATTCAGAACCTACATTTGATTCAGAGGCTTTCACTTCGGCCACCATCGACTACTTTGAGTGGCAGTTAGCAGTGTTATTCCAAGGGCTCTTATGGAAGTCACACCACTTCCTGATATATTTCTTTTTATTTTTGGTGTCCTTCTTTACTTGCGGATTGGACTGGTTTTCCTGATACTGTCCTTTGTTCTTTGGGTTGGGGCCGCCCTTTCGTGGCTTTTGTTGTGAGGTTTTCCCAGGCCCAAATTGATGCATCTTTTGTTTGAGCTTCTGCTCGATTTTGACAACATATCGATAGGCCGCGCCCAAGGATGAGATGTCCAAAAATTCCATTTCAGTTTGGATGTATCTATGTAGAGCACCGCAATACTTGAGCACCAAATGTCTCTCCGATTCTTTGATACCCAACTTGGTGCGCAAGGTATGGAAGATATTTGTGAAATATGGCACTACTTGGTCTCTTTCTTGCTGCAATGTGGTCCATTTGGTATACAAGTCATCATAACTTTCGACAAGGCAATATTGTTCCTTAACAACATCCCTGAAGGATTCCCAGGTGGCCATCACTGTAAATAATGAGGGTTCCTCTATTATCTTTTGCTCACAGAAGGTTTCCCACCAATATTTGACACAGGGAATGAATTTGAGGAGTGCAAAAGTAATCTTTTCTCTATTCGAAAAGTTATGGACAAAAAAATACCATTCTAGTAGATTCAAACACTTGTCTACAACATCTTCATCTATATGACCTTCAAATATAGGAATATCGAAGTTTATTTGTACCTTGAAGGGGGCGGCGCCTCCGCTCGAAGAAGATGCGTCGCCTGTTGGTAGTCACCGAAGGATTTGTGCAAAATTATCCATCATCTCATTCCTTTGTTGCATGAGGGATTCCTCAATAAACAGTTTGAAAGGATCTCCTATCCCTTCATATTTCTTTTCTCCTTCTATGAGAGGTCACTTGGGCGTGCGAGAGATTTTTTCCTCAAGAGAAACAAGCTTGAGACCCAACTCTTTGTACTCCTTACTCGTTGGGGACATGCATTAAGACGACAAGGAGCAAACCGCTCTGATACCACTAATCCATATTTTATGAGAAGAACAAAATGACTACAGATTATTAACAGGTGCTTAACACAAAATAACAGATATACAATAAAACTGGTTTTCTATTCAATAAGGAAATAAGCTGAAACTGTAAAATGCAGCGGAAACAAGCTTGCTGTAATGGTGGCGGCTTATCTATGAGAAGAGATGTGATGGCTATGCTCATTCGCAAGAAGGTCATTACAATGAGGCTTTGAAGGCATTTTTACAATAAACAGGAATGCCCAAAACCCTAGACATCCAAAAACCTAACCCTAGGAGATGAAGCACCAAAAGTCACGTGGGCCCCGTTTGGATAAGTTAGTACATCAACTTCCCAGGGTCATAACTTTTGCATACGATCTCTGTTTTAGGCAGATTATATCCCTTTGGAAAGGTATCGTTGAGGAGATTCATTTTAGGGGAAATATGGAAGGAACTTCCATATTGCAAACCTGTTTTCCCAAAAAACATCGTTTAGGGCCTCAAAATGGCTCCGAAAGTGAAAACTGCTAAAAATAGTAAATTACCAAAATTGTCAGAAAACTGTTTTGAGCTAGTTGGAAAAGGTGGGTGGCCACCAATATCCATATAGATCATTAGAGGAGATGGATCTGAAGATCCTAATTAGCACTAGTTTTCATGCGAAGTTGTATGGAGCATCAAGAAAGTTAGTGACAAAGTTGTTAAGAGAGCTCAGTTTAGTACTACCTTGAGAGACCGCACACTGAGCTAGTACATGAAGTTTTTTAAAGGAGTTGCACAGGCTAAACCACAAAATGATATCAATATTGCATTGAGTGCAGAGTTCAAGAAACCCAAGTCGGAGTCACAGTGCATTACAAAACTGAAAGAAATCAAGTAGAGAGTAGTTGAACCTGTTTGGGAGTTTGATCAGAGGTTTAAGACCTTGAAAGGCCATTTGAGTTTTCATATCCCAGATGAGAAAAACAAGGAATGGTTCATTGTTTCCATCCTACCACACATTAGATTTACTCTGATGCAACAGAAGGTTGCTTCACAGGATGAGGCGTTGGAGATCACCATGAAACTAGAATCAACCCCTATGGGAGAATCCAACTCAGGTATGAGTCAAATTTTGAGTCATTTGACTAGCTTATCTCTGAAGGTCGAAGATATGAAGAAAGACAAGGGAAAACATAAAAGAGAAGACATCTGGTGTATTAGATGCAAGTCATAGGGCCATGACAAGGATCACTATCCCCTATTCAATGACTACTTGGCCTCTAGAGCTCCGAGCCCTTTGAAGCAGGTTACTCTACCCTGGTGTGAGGTATGTAGAAATAGACATCACCATGGTGAATGTTATTACATGCAAAAATATGTCCAGACACCTACCAATCATTACTCCACATTCTGTAAATCCATGGGGCATGATGAGAAGGACTGTAGGGCTTATGACCTCATGCATGAAAGGTCAAGAGATACATATATAATTCAAGGAGAGATGCAACAGGAGGGAAATACTACGTAGTTCAATTCCCCAGGAAGAGGAAAATTCAACCCTCGCGGTGGATTCATAGGAAGAGGAGGAGGAGAAGGAATGGGTCGAGGTCGAGGTCATATCATTGGTTATAAATGCGCACAACCAGGTCACTTGGAAAGGGACTGTCAGAACCATTGTACCACTTGCATTTATTGCAATTCATTTGAAAATATTATTGAAGATTGCCCAGTGTTGTTAGCCAAACTTCAGGAGAGATGAGGAGGAAACCAACAAGTACAACTAATATTAGCAGAACCTCACAGAGAGGATCCTAGAGTCGATTTTATCACTAGATGAGGCACTATTACAGGAGAAGATAGAGTGACTCCAGGGAATAATACAAAAGAATCAAGGGTCAGAAGAGTTGAAGAGAAGACACAAGTGTTTGATCCAAGGAAAGAAAAGCAAATGTTTGAAGATGCAATAAGATAATTTGGAAGAGACCAAGCTTCTTCATCAAAGGCACAACCATAAATGAGAGAATGTGGAATGCCTCTGGCATTTGATCAGTTTGCCTCGCCCAGAGAAGGAAAAGAGGCAAGCAAGCTTATGGAATTCTTATGTACTTGCATTAATTTGATTAAGGATGAAAAAATTTGAAATAATTACAATACTTGATCAGACAATATGAGATAGGGAGGGTAGATCCCCTTCTGAATAGAGCAATAAATCAAGTATCCAAAAAGATAAGGACAAACAAGGAACTACACCTTAATGCTCATATTGGAGATTATGACATCGATTATGTGGTCCTCGACTTAGGGTCGGAAGTCAATGTTATGATGAAGCATACCTGGGCACGGATGGAAAAAACTAAGTTGATTTAATCTCCTATCAGACTTAAGATGGCTAATTAGTAGGCAACAATCCCCTTTGGAAGACTAGAGCATGTCCTTGTGGACATCAATGGGGTGAGTACGTTTGCGGACTTCGAGGTGATTGATATAGTTGATGATAACTATCCTTATCCTGCGTTGTTGGGAATTGATTGGGCTTTAAGAAATTCCACTATTTTTTACTTAAATAAAAGAAGAATGACATTTGAAGGTGATGGCCTTAGGGTCATTGCACCTCTTGATCCTAATGAAGGTCGCAGATACACAGAACCCATCAGAGAAGAATATTGGGCATATGAGCTAGAGAATATATATAAATTGACAGCAAGACAACATGATTACATTAATCCTATAGTAGATGGGAACTTAAGCTGGCGAAGTGACAGTGCATGCTCTCAAATTCGGAAGAAGCACTAGAGAACTAGAAGAACAAAAGGTATGAAGTTTCTACGTGGAGGTATGCCAGAATGACCAAGGAAGTTCGATGGATTGGCACAAAAGTAAGAATTCTTCCCACATTTGATGGTTTAAATCATTTAGAAACATTCTTGTCCGAATTTGAATAAATTGTACTAGTAGAACAATGAATGTTGACACTAGATGAAGCCTTGAAATCAATGCCAACAAGATGGTGGGGAACACACAAGAGTAACATCACAGAGTGGATGTAATGTCACACTTTGATGACAACGCGCTTTTAAGAACAAGTCGAAGGGTGTGTAGTTAGATACACAAGTCAAAGCTGTCCAAAGAACCATGTAGGAAGTTGTGAAGAGGCCTGGAGCAGCGTTCCTCAAGAGCAATGGGTGTATAAATTAATTAACACTTTGGACACAACGCCCATAAATTGGTATGACTTAGAAATTTGTAGCTACATTTGTATTTGAAAGTCCTATACCTCATAGTAGATCAGGCTTTACAATTTGTAAGACATAAAGTCTTTGAGGATGCACCTAACCTCCCTTTGGAGCAAGAAGAAGATGAATGGATTGCACCTCTTCAAAAACTGCAAGGCTGTTACAATATCAATGATGATGAAGACGATGATCCTAGGAGTGTGAACATCATAGAAACTGAAGGACAGAGAAACATAGAAGGACCAATATTTGAACTACCCTTCATTGGACAACCAATCAAAATCAAGAAAGTTAATATTGAAACAGAGAAAGCACCTAAGCTCACAAACGTTGAATATTATTGGGATGATGCCACTATTGATAAGATCACAAAATTACTGCATGAATATCATGACTTGTTTCCAACCAAGTTCACAAACATGAAGGGCATTAAAGGGCCCATGGGAGAAATGAATATCCCCTTGAAATGAGATGCAAGGCCTGTCAAGCAGAGACCCTATAGACTGAATCCAAAATATAAGCAAAAAGTCAATATTGAATTAGACATAATGCAGGAAGCAGGAATCATAGAACCTATTGAAGAATCAAAATGGATTATCCCTATGGTGGTCTAGGATAAGAAGTCGAGAGAGATCAAAATCTGTGTAGATTTAAGGAAGCTGAATGATGCATGCTTACATGATCCATTCCCTACACCGTTTACTGATGAAGTGTTAGATAATGTGGGAGGACAAGAAGTTTACTCCTTCACAGATGGATTTTCAGGTTATCATCAGATCAAGATTACTAAGGAAGATTGCCGTAAGACCACGTTTTCAAAAGAATGGGGTTCTTTCCAGTACACAATGTTGCCTTTCGGACTAAAGAGTGCACCAACCATATTTTCTAGGGTGGTGGTCGAAGAATTCAAGGAATTTTTACATAAATATTTTGAAGCATATTTTGATGATTATATTGTTTTTAGCTTATTGCATAATCATATTGAATATTTAAGACTAATGTTGGAAAAGTGTAGGCAATGTCAGATTTCTCTGAACCTAAAGAAGTGTATCTTCTTTTCATCCTTTGGAGTGCTCCTAGGCCATATTGTGTGTAAGCAGGGGTTGCTGGTAGATCCTTCCAAGATTGCCACCATTGTTGATCTACCTCCTCCCACTTCAGTTAGACAGCTGCACATTGCGTTGGGACATACTGGATACTACAAAAATTTCATCAAGGGCTATGCACAGATAACAAACACCCATGGAAAGGCTTTTAAATAAATATTGTCAGTTCCAATGGTCATAGGAATGTCAACAGAGCTTTGACACACTGAAACATAAAATGGTCACTGCGCCCATTCTGGTTTTCCCAGATTGGAGTAAGGAATTCCATGTGCATGTCGATGCTTCATCTATTTCATTAGGAGTAGTGTTAGCACAACCAGGAGTAGGAGATATTGACCATCTGTTAGCCTTTTCTATAAGGAATCTCTCTATAGCTGAGATAAATTACACTACCACCGAAAGAGAGGGTTTAGCCATGGTGTACACGCTGCAGAAGTTTCAACACTACTTGTTGGGAAGACATTTTAAGATGTTCACTGATCACTCTGTGATGAAGTACCTAATCAACAAGCCAGTGTTGGGGGGAATAATATGCAGGTGGCTACTTCTATTCTAGGAATATGATTTTGAGATTGTGGTCAAGCCAGGGAGAATGAACAAGGGACCTGACCACTTGTCTAGGTTAGAACATGGAGAGGAACCTACTAGTATGGAGGATACACTACCAGATGCACAATTGATGGCCATTAGAAAGGTTGATGATCATTTCTCCGAGATAGTCCAGTTCCTATCAACAGGAATGACACCCCGCAAATATATAGTCATTCATAAGAAACAACTAGTAGTTCATGCTGCAGATTTTTCACTTATAGATGGACATTTATATAAGATGGGACCTGATGAGATCTTGCGGAGATGTGTTATGCAGGCAGAAATACCACTGATTCTGGTAGAGGCACACAAAGGCATCGCAGGCAGACATTATGAAGGAAAATCCACATCGAAGAAGGTTCTTCGAGTTGGCCTCTGGTGGCCCACTTTACACAGATATGCTAAGGAATACTATAGAGCCTGTGATGTATGTCAAAGAGTTGGGAAACCTTCTATGAGAGATGAGATGCCTTTAGCACCGAAACTAACTTTACAGACATTTGAGAAATGGGCAATTGATTTTGTGGGACCTATCAACCCACCAGGAAAGCACACAAGAGCTCGATACATCATCACTGCGACAGAGTATCTCACAAGATGGGCCGAAGCAAGAGAAGTTAAGGATTGCAGTGCGACTACAGCTGCATGGTTCATAATTGATGATATCATAACCTGATTTGGATGCCCGAAGATCCTTATGAGCGATCAAGGTACACATTTTATTAATAAGACCATTGAAGCCCTGACTTAGGAATTTGCAGTCCACCATCAGAAGAGAAATCCATACCATCCACAAGTGAATGGTACATTCGAAGGTTTCAATAATATCTTGGAGACAACGCTAACGAATATTTGTAGTGTAAATAGGGATGATTGGGATTTGAGAGTACCAACAGTGTTATGGGATTATAGAACCACTTGCAAGAAGTTGACAATGCATACCCCATTTATGTTGGTTTATGAATTAGAAGCAGTGGTACCTATGGAATACTTCGTTCCTAGCTTAAAAATTGCAACATTCATAGATATGGATGACAGTGGCGCTGTTCAATAAAGGCTTGCGTAGTTGGTGGAACTAGAGGAAGACAAGTTTATTGCAGGATTTCATCAGCAGGTACAGAAGGAATGAGAAAAGGCTTACCTTGATAGATACATCAAGAAGAAATCCTTTAAGCAAGGATATCTGGTATTGGTATATGACAACAAGTTCATGAAGCATCCAGGGAAGTTCATGACCCATTGGTTGGGGCCATATGAGGTTGCCTATGTTACAGAAGGTGGAGCTGCGCAGTTGAAGACTCTGAATGGAGGATGGAAAGAAGGTTTGGTAAATGAGAGCCAGATGAAATTGTACTATGACAACCACCTACCTTGTATCTCTCAGTAAAAGCATAAGAAGAAGGGTCTAGGTACTAGGTATAGTTGAAATTGGGTACCAGACACATAAAAGACAGTCTGAACAAGTAAGGGAGGGACAAAGCATAGAGAACATGCTTCTCCACACAGTCTGAAGTCAAAGAAAAACAAAAGGTTCAGACATGCATTGCCTCAGGACGAGTCACATGTGAGTGTTGGGGGCCTGTTGGCCCTTGGTTATGGAAGAAAGCGAAGATTAAGGAAGAAATGCGAAGTACGAACTACGCAGAAGGCACATTGACTGAGAATGGGTAGAAGTGATCAAAGAAGTAGAAAATAAGGAGTGAAGTTGATCCAGGTGGATATCAATGGCCACCCACCCTTTCCAATTGGTTCAAAACAGTTTTCTAGCAATTTTGGTAATTTACTATTTTTAGCAGTTTTTTGGGTCCTGAACTTTCAGAGCCGTTTTGAGGCCCTAAACGACATTTTTTTGGGAAAATGAGGAGCAACATGGAACAAATTTCAATGTTTCTCACACAAAAGTTGTATTCCTTGGATAGATCTTTCTAATGGTGTATCGAGCACCCCAAACAAAGATCATATGAAAAAGTTACACCCCTGGGAAGTTGACGTATCAACTACCCCCATTGGGGCCTGCAAACCTTTTGGCTTTTCATCTTCCGGGGTTAGGGTTTTGGATTTTAATTATGTTAAAAAGGCCCTTAGAGCCTCATTGTAATAATCATATTCTTGCGAGTGCGAGTATTCATCACATCTCTTCTCAGAGATAAGTTGTGACCATTCTAGCGAGTCTTTCACTCTATATTTTTACAGCCTCTGTACATTTATTTCATTAATAGAAATAGTGTATTATTGTATATCTGTGTTTATGGTTGCATCTCTGATAAATTTATGTTACATTATTGGATATTCACGATATCTCTGTGCATTGATTTATTATATATCCACTCTCATTTCAATGCTGAAAATAATCCAGATCAATGGTATCAGAGCAAGCTGCTCTTGATCGTTTTTTAGTGAATGTCCCCAACGAGGTCTGAGTATAGCAAGTTGGGTCTCAAGCTTGTCTCTCTTGAGGAAAATCTCTCTCGCACACCCAAGAAGCCTCAATGGCGAAAGAAAAGAAAAACGATGGGGAAGACAATCTTATCAATATGTTGCTTGAGCAAGCTCTCACAGGACAGAGGGACGAAATGATGGAGAATTTGTCCCACATCCTTCAACGCCTGCTGATAGCAACAGGAGCATCTTCATCAAGTGACCATTTTGGAAGCACCTTACCTTTCAAGGTACAATTTAATTTTTATATTTCTGTATTTGAAGGACAGATAGATGTAGAAGCCCTAGAAAAATGGTTAAATCTTCTAGAACGTTATTTCTCTGTTCATAATTTTTCTGACAGAGAAAATATCACCTTCTCACTCCTTAAAGATATCCCCCATGTCAAACATTGGTGGGAAACTTAATGGGAACAAATTTCCACAGAGGAGTTTGGAATATATGGGGCCGAGCCCACTTGTAATGTTTTTGTGGATGCGGTAAAAGAACAATATTACCCTGTTGGAAACTATGAAGACTAGTACATGAGATGGACCACACTACAACAAGAGAGGGGTCAAGAAGTTCTAGAGTTCACCAATACCTTCCATATATTTCACACCAAGTTGGGTATCAAAGAATCTGAATGACATTTGGTTCTGAAATACCATGGGGCTCTACACTGATACATCCAAACTGAAATGGATTTTCTAGACATCTCATCACTCGGTTCTGCTTATCGATAGGTTGTTAAAATCAAGCATAAATTTAAGCACCAAAACAAACAAGAGTTCAGGTCTGCAAATCCAAAACAACCAAAGTATGAGAAAGACGACCCTAACAAACAGTCTCCTAAACACCAGTCCAAGCCACAAGAAAGAAGGGTCACAAAAAGACGAAGAAGGACACTGGAAAATGGTGCAATTTCCACAAAATCCCCTGGCAAAACACCGATGAATGTCATTAAAAAAAATCATTGGTGGTCAAGATCAAAGAGAAGGATTTGAACCATGATTCAGAATCTGATTATGGAAATATTGGTAAAAGACAGATCATCGACGTAGACCCCACTGCTATTGTCGCGACCGCAACAATTCAACCAGAAGAACCAACAGATCCTGAAGAGGGGGAGTGCCTTTTTCATTTAAAGATGTGGGTTAAGGGGACCCCGCTACATATTATTGTTGATAGTGGAAGCCAGAAAAACCTCATCTTAGTAGAGGTCGTCAAATAGTTGGGATTGTCGACAACACCACACCCACAACCATACAACAATAGGTGGCTTCACCAAGGACAAGATCTTTGTGTCAGCCAACAATGTTGATTATCATACGACATCCAACCCTTCAGGTATGAGGTATTATGTGATGTTTCCCCACTGGATGTCTATGATGTTCTCTTGGGCCATCCATATATGTGGAAGCACCATGCTTTTTATGAGTCTCGACCTCGTGGTGTCATTGTTACTTTGGGGGGTCATCTCTACAAAATACCAGTGGTAATTCCGACTATTGTCCCACCTAAAAAGTGTTGCAAGGTAGTATCTCATACTACAAAATTTAGCTTTTTCACAATCTGTTCAAAAGGTGAACATAAGGATACTGTAACCACTACAACCTCAACCCAATCACCTTCTATCCAAAAGAAGCAGGTCGATAATATTGCAACAAAACACAAAGATTATTTCTACACACAATCATTTCATGTAGCCAGAATGGTTAAAAAGGTCCAACCCTTCCAACCACAGGTTCGTGACAACCTTCAACAAACCAAGAAGTGTGACGTCTCCAGCAAGGCAAACAACTCACCAAGATTCAGATTCAACAATCACTTTCCCCTCTCCCCCAAGAACTCAATGAAATGGAGACCATTGCTTCCTAAGGAGGGAGGATTGATCCAGGTGGATATCGGTGGCCACCCACCTTTTCCAATTGGATCAAAATAGTTTTCTGGCAATTTTGGTAATTTACTATTTTTAGTAGTTTTTCGGGTCCTGAACTTCTGGAGCCGTTTTGAGTCCCTAAACGACGTTTTTTGGGAAAATGGGGAGCAACATGGATCAAGGTTCAATATTTATTACACAAAATTTGTAGTCCTTAGATAGATATTTCTAACGGTGTATCAAGTGCCCCAAATGGATATCCTATGAAAAAGTTACGCCCCTGGGAAGTTGATGTATCAACTGCCCCCATCAAGGCCCACAAACCTTTTGGATTTTCATCTTCTAGGGTTAGTGTTATAACCCTAATTTGCACCATACATGATTACCTAGAATTAGGCCATATCATATCCCTTCTTTGCCAAAGCACTGCTGAACAAATCTTTAAAAAACCTCTTTTATAAGGGCCCACACACCCTACTCCATTACTGCACGTGTGTACACGCTAGCTGACCTAAAACAACCTGCATGTACCTACAAAAGAACGAAAAAAGGAAAGTTTTTGACGGAACACACAACTTTGGGTGAGTTGAATGAATCTTCCGGCCATGCATGGCTGAGGGTTCGTCCAAATAACTAGCTTCTTCTAGCCTATAAAAGAAGGGTTAGGGGTCCTATTTGGAGGAGGAGAATAAAAGTAAAGAAACTCTACCCAATTTCACATTCCCATTGTCCCAACCCTTTAGCCATCCTTGTACAAAGAGAGATACAAATCAAAGAAGTTGGAGGACATTTGAAGAGGAGCCCAGGATCAGGTTCACAGAGCAGTGGCCGGTCTTGACATTGTAAGTTGATTCATTAAAGTTAATAATAAAGAAATGCTTTTCCCGTCCCACTATATGAGTTCTTCATAGTTTAGTGAATATATGTTTGAATCTCTAACCCATTAATCTATAGAACAAATGCATGTAGAGTTTGCTTCTTGTTTTGTATGCAGGTCAGCCTTGGGAGGATAGCTACTAGCAAGTGATCAAGCGTGAAGAAGGATCGACATCGAACGTCTGGAACAAGGTATGTTTGTTTAACCATGTATTTGCTTGAAAGAAATGGGGATTAAGTTTGGGACGACAGTAGAAAGTAGGATTCTTTCTATCTTATCTTCATGCATAATATAACCCTACCGTAGGGGGATTTCCCACCACAACAAACTTGGCGACCATACTGGGGAAGTCTCTAGGGTTCCTGGGAATATTTTTGGGTAGTTTTAAAAGACTGGTTTTCTTTCCTATTTTTTGAAGTTTCTGCAAATTCTGAGCTAACAGATCAAAGTCTGGTCTTCCATACCATCTATCTCTATTATTTGCTTGACTGTGTTTTTTTGAGACCCACAGAGGTGCATGCAGCCTGCATAAGGTCTACATGCGTGTACCCATGCCCTACTTTCTTACAGCCCGCGTGTAAATGCTAGCTGAAGAAGTAGCAGTAGCGTGTAGATTCCAGAAAATTTTTGAGGTAGTCATCCTCTTCCCTGTTAGAATCAATCATTCTCAGGGGTTTTTTTGGAACTCTTTCTAGTCTTGGTTGTTTACAGTCTCATCTCAGATTGGTTTGTTTTACGAATTTTTTCCTTACATTGTTTTATTTTTTCTGTTAAAGAGAGTGTCTAAGCCTTCAAGAGATCCTGGTTCTCAATATCAGTGGTCTCTTTCTGGTTTGGATTGTCTGTTTTTATTTGTTTCAGAGTTTTAGAGATACACGTGGCCTGTATAAGGCCAGCACACGTGTACACACCCTTTGGCTCTACACAACGCACATGCACACGCTTGCTGTTGGATTGTTAGTAGTGTGTTTGTGAAGGATAGTTTTTGTTGAGGGCGAGGCAATCATCTTTTCCCTTGACAAGAATTATACCTCTCAGGTTTTTGAATCTCTGTCCTAGCATTCAGTAGCTTAGGTTTAATCTCAGCCATAGCTTTCTTTTTCATTTTAAAAGTTTTTCATCAAAATTTTCTTTAAGGTTTTTAGACAAGTGTGAGTCATTTTTTAAGTTGCTAGTGTGTGATTTCTTGAAGTGATTCTTTGCGATCTGCGATTAGGATAGAATTTTTTCTTGGTTTTTGACTTGTTGGTACTTTTCCTTTTTGCTTTGTGAGCATTCAAATAAAAAAAAAATCTTTCATTTCTTTGTTTGGTTGAAAAGTGTGGTTTTGCATTAGTAACTAGGGAAAAGTATTTGCTTTCCTAAGTTATTGATAGTTTACTTATATCATAAGTAGCTTGAAGTCGAGTGAAATTCTTCTTTAAGTCCACTGCTCAAAAGATCTTAGAAAAAAAAAAAAAATTAAGAATTTTTTTTTTGAAAAGTTCTTGAAAATTTGCGTTAAGTGAATATTTTTGTTTCCAGCTTTCTGTTCATTTTTAATTTTGTATTTCAAACATCACTAGTTTCTCTTTCATACCCTTTGATGTAAGACAAGCCATCAAATTAATGCTAAATCTAAAAATCATTAGACTTTTATGTTTGTAGGGTTAACCAACTAGTTCAGGATTAGGGCCTTGGATTAGGATTGGAGAGGAAACTCTTCAAGGCCATTAAAATCAAACATTGGAGTCTGAGTTAGGGAGTGTCCAAGTCCAGTATCGTGAAAGTTATTTGGGACCCCCCTCTAACACAGGGGATAAAAACTAAGTCGTGTGCGGAAAGGTAGCGGAGATAACCCCTCCAAAGATGGACCAATCGTAGTGGAGACCACATATAGAGGGCTTGTCTTGGGATTCCGTCGATTACATTTGCCACTGAGTTTTGTGGGTCTCTAATCCATTTGAGGTCCTCAGTTGTCTTCCAGACCACTTTCTCTTGATACCTTTGATAGGTTTCAGGCTCGATACCCTTCTCATTGTGGTCTACCCGACTTTCGACTGTACTCGCTTGGTGACTATTCGCGCGCTGGCAACCTAGTTGCCTATCTTTTTTAGGGACATACACAGGTGACTGTGGGGGTATAACACGGTACCTAGGACAGACATTGGGCCATGCTTTGCAGAGTATACCTGGAGGGTGCTTCCGTGTTCGAGTTTCACTTGCACCGGTAAGTTGCTCTAGTGTTGGTTGTTGTAACTGTTCTTCCAATTAATTTAGTGTTTTCCTGTCTTATCTTATAGGGAAATTTTTAGTGTGTGTTGTTTTTGAATGACTAGAATGCCCTAGAGTGTCTTTGATCTTCTCACACAGTGGAGGATGACGAGCTCCACCGGTCATGAAGGCTTCTTGGCCTGCCGCCAGTTACACTGGAGCCACCCCCGCCACCACCAAGGAGAAAACTAGACCAACAAGGGTCTTTTGAAGCGACCAGGTCATAAGAAATTGTGCCCGACCAACATCCAGAGGAATCAACCATTTTAGACCTTGGAGAGAAATCTTTTAGTCTGGTTGAAACCTCCACCATTGATCTTTTGGCACCCACCATCATACCAATTCATCCTTACGAGTGCCAGACAGTGTCGCACGCAACAATGGAAACAAATGATGTTACTCCTTCTGGGAATTCTTCAATTCCCACTACAGTTGTCACCATAAGAGAGTTTCCACCTCATAACCCACCATCACTAGTCTGAGCCACCATGGTCTCGACTGCAAATACATCGCATAGTGGTCTGATCCCATCTCTAGCGGCGGCCAAAACCCCTTTCACACCAAGTGTGACAGGCCCTCCATTCTCATACGGGATGCCTAGTTCAGGTACAAGTCCTGTACTTTCCTACTCCATTTCACAGACTTTAGGTCTGGGGGCAGGGAGCTCTAACACTCCTCTGCAAGGACACATGGGGGGAACTCCTGCTCCTTTTAATGCTTTCCCTTACAGGGAAGGTCATATACCTCCTTCGTCCCCTTCACTCGGTGGCATGCATCAAAAATCCGTCGGGCCACCTACACACCATATTTTACTTGGAGCAGGGAGTCAAGGACCACCTTCGCATAATATGACGGTAGGTTCGACACCATTTTCCTTGTTCGGTGCATTTGGTAACAACACCTTTTCATATGCTACTTTCCCAATTGGGGGAAACCCTAGTTTCAAACAATCTATTCCTATGCAGGGTACTATTCCTGCATAGGGGGCACACCCAGGAACTTCTTCCACATCAGGACCTTGGGATTCTTGGCAGGGATCCGTTCCCTCATCAGGAATGCCGATCTAGGGTAATTCTTTTCATAATCAATGAAACCCTAGACAAAGCACTATGCCTATCCCCCCAGGACCGACATGGGGAAATCATTCCCAAAGTCTTTCGAATGTAATGCATGCCCAACCATCTATGTCCTATTTTGGAAATCAGTCGACGATGTCTCCTCACACGGAAATGGTCCAAATACCTAGCTTCTTCTAGCCTATAAAAGAAGGGTTAGGGGTCCTATTTGGAGGAGGAGAATAAGAGTAAAGAAACTCTACCCAATTTCACATTCCCATTGTCCCAACCCTTTAGCCATCCTTGTGTAAAGAGAGATACAAAGCAAAGAAGTTGGAGGACATTTGAAGAGGAGCCCAGAATCAGGTTCATGGAGCAGTGGCCAGTCTCGACATTGTAAGTTGATTCATTAAAGTTAATAATAAAGAAATGCTTTTCCCGTCCCACTATATGAGTTCTTTATAGTTTAGTGAATATATGTTTGAATCTCTAACCCATTAATCTACAGAACAAATGCATGTAGAGTTTGCTGTTTGTTTTGCATGCAGGTCAGCCTTGGGAGGATAGTTGCTAGCAAGCGATCAAGCGTGAAGAAGGATCGACATCGAACGTCTAGAACAAGGTATGTTCGTTTAATCATGTATTTGATTGAAAGAAATGGGGATTAAGTCTGGGACGACGGTAGAAAGTAGGATTCTTTCGGTCTTATCTGCATGCATAATATAACCCTAAATGCTAGTCCATAGGGGGATTTCCTACCACAACAGTTAGGGTTTTGGATTTTACTTATGTTAAAAAGGCCCTTAGAGCCTCATTGTAATAATAATCTTCTTGCTAGTGCGAGTAGCTGTCACATCTCTTCTCAGAGATAAGCTGCCACCATTCTAGCGAGTCTTTCACTCTGTATTTTTACAGACTCTGTACATTTATTTCATTAATATAAATCGTGTATTACTGTATCTCTGTGTTTATGGTTGCATATCTGATACATTTATGTTAAATTATTGGATATCTGCAATATCTCTATGGATTTATTTATTATATATCCTCTCTCATTTCGTGCTGAAAATAATCTGGATCAGAAGTAGGGGAAAATGAGCCATTGAACAAGAAGATCGAGGAATCCAGATCAACAAGGAAGAGGGATCGTGGACAACTCAGCAAGTGGAAAAATCCACCAACAGATGATTTGGAGCACCTCATGGGAAAGAAGGAAAGACAGGTTGGCAAAGCCCTAAAAATGCGAGTCAAGTGGACCTAGGGTTTTAGACGCCTAGGGTTTTGACACCTAGACATTTGTCATGAAATGTATAAATAAAGGTCTATGAGAATCGAGAGGGTTGGTCAATAATTGTTTCATCATTGTGGGTTAAGAGAGTGATTATTGTTGATCATGTGAGAGAAGCATTGTGTCATGGGAATACTTTTGTATTGTAATATCTTCAACTGGGTGCAAAGATCAACCTTGCAGCTGGGTGCGCAAGGAGGGGAAAGAAGAAGAGAAAGAGAGAGAGAGAGATATGCAAGCTAAGTGCACAGATAGAACTGTATTTTTTCATATAATATATCAAGAAACACAGTTATGTGGACATAGCCCTAGGGAGAGGGTGAACCACATATATCTTGTTGTTATGTGTGATTGATGTTGTGTTATTTGCCTTATGTTATTTTGTTATTGCATTATTGTGCTAGATCTGAGATATAACTGTGCGAAGTAGGTTTAAGTTGGTAAAGAATAACTAGCTCTATATTGTTTCCTGGGTTCCACTTTGCATTTCCTCTGGTTGTAGACACCTGTGTCCTGCAACCCCCTATTGCTACTTCAAGTGATACTGCATCTGCTCTGTGGGTGTTTCTAAAAGGGCCAGTAGTTAGGGCTTGTTGGTGTGCTGTTAGAGTTGAACCTTGGGTCTGCCCCTGTGCCAACAATGGGTTAGAATCATACCTATAAACTGTTAATTTTTCAAAATCCCAACCCAGTTTCAGTATCGCTGATTTTTCAGTCAAATTTAAATGCCAAACTCAGTTTCAGCACTGTTTCAACATATGTTACAGCCTAGTGTTTCAGCATATACTCAGTGGTGTTTCAGCATATGACTCAACACTGTGTTTCAACATATACTACAGCCTGGTGTTTCAACATCTTCTCACAACGGTGTTTCAGCATAAGACTCAACACTGTGTTTCAGCATATGCTACAGCTTGGTGTTTCAACATCTTCTCACAGCGGTGTTTCAGCATAAGACTCAGCACTGTGTTTCAGCATATGCTACAACCTAGTGTTTCAGCATCTGCTCACAGCGGTGTTTCAGCATAAGACTCAGCACTGTGTTTCAGCATATGCTACAGCCTGGTGTTTCAGCATATACTCACAACGGTGTTTCAACATCTAAAAAACTTAACAGAAAATAAATTTCAGAACTGAAACATGAGGATTATGAACATCGTTTTCAACGCAAAAATAAAATATCAGCAATATGCAAAACTCAGAAAATATAGACACAAAGATATTCGGTCTAACTTCGACCCTG
>ML794881.1:310431-335672 GCA_009831015.1 Picea engelmannii | reverse complement strand
CCCTCAAAATGTCCCGAAGCCACTTGGGCTTCCTCCTCTCTGAAGTAGTGTTCGGTGGAGGGGACTCTCCCTGCTCAACCCCATCTGCTGAAGACAATGATCCTGTAGTAGACCCTGAAGTACCTGATCCTGAAACCTGTGGACCGGTAGCCTGCGAACCTGAACTCTGTGGCTCTGTCACCGAAACTGGTGGCCCCGAAATCTGTATCACTGTAGTCTGCTGCGGGCTCACCTGAATCTGAGATGAAGACTACTCACCTCTCTTTGTCCCTCTAGACTTCCTAAAGGCTCCGTCCTTCTCAAATCTGACATCCCTCCTCAAGACAGTCTTCCTCAAGGAAGGAAGGTAAATACAGAAAGCCTTTGAAGTCTCACTGTACCCAACAAAGATCCCTCTCTCTGCCATGGGCTCCAACTTTGTCTTCTTCTCAGAAGGGACATATGAATATGTGATGCACCCAAAAATCCGAAAGTGCCCCACCTCAGGCTTCTTCCCAGAGAAAGCCTCCTCAGGAGTCATTCTCCCCACAACCCTGTGAGGACTCCTATTCTGTAGATAAACTACAGTGTAGCATGCCTCAGCCCATAGAAATAGTGGCATCCCCTGATCATGTAGCATGGCTCTCGCAGCCCCAACAATGGCCATGTTCTTCCTCTCAGCAACCCCATTCTTCTGCGGGTTGTAAGGAACAATCAACTCCCTCCTGATGCCCTCTCCTGTACAGAAATCCATAAAATCCTTGGAGGTATACTCACCCCCATTGTCCCATATCAGGACTCTGATTTTCTTCCCTGTTTGGTTCTCCACAAGAGCTTTGAACTCTTGAAACTGACAGAAAAAAATCCAGGACTTCTGAGAGAAGTCATCAATGAATACAACATAGTATAGGGATCCAGTCAACGATGCCAAAGACATCGGGCCACATACATCTGAATGTATAAGATCAAGTATCTCTGCTGCTCCACTGTCACTGCTTGGAAAAGCAGTCTTGGTGTACTTTCCCAAGATACACCCCTTGCACAACTTATGGTGCTCTGAACTGAAATCTGGAACTCCCATCACCAACTCCCTCAGAACTCGCAAATCCCCATGGTGCAAATGTGCCATCCTCCTGTTCCATATCTCACATAGGTCGCTACTTCTACTGGTAGAATGAATCAATGCTCGCACTAGCTGGAACAAGAACTTGTACAACCTGTCATGTCTAGTACCAATCACTTTGGCCGAAGTGATGCTAGACCCTCTGGGGAAAAGAATCACCTGCCCATCATGGAACAAGACCTCATAGCCCTTCTCCTCAATAGTAGAAACTAACACAAAGTTCTTCTTCAAGCCTGGAACATAAAGAACCTCTGTCAAAATCATGGGAGGCAAAGACTCCCTTCGAAATGATACGGTCCCACAACCAGCCACCTTGACCTCCCTGTCATCTCCAAGCACTACCTCTACATCTCCACACTGAGTAAGATCTGTCAATTGCTCACGAACTGCTGTCATATGGCGAGAGGCACCACTATCAATATACCAAGTATCGGGAGTAGTGGTCCTCGATGATAGACACACAAACAAGGAAAATTCCTTGTCAAACTTGGTGGAAAAATCATCCACCTCTACTGAAGATGTTGTTTGTCTCGACCTTGGCATCTCACCAAAGGTCTCTTCTCTTGGCATCTCACCAAAAGTCTCTTGATCTTGTCATCTCACCAAAGATCCTCTCCTTGGTCTCTCACCAAGTGACTTCCTCTTGAAGTGACTGCTGTCCCAACTTTCTGTCTGCTGAAATTTCTGCTTCTCTTCAACTCAGCTCTGATACCATGTTAATTTTTCAAAATCCCAACCCAGTTTTAGTCTCGCTGATTTTTCAGTCAAATTTAAATGCCAAACTCAGTTTCAGCACTGTTTTAGCATATGTTACAGCCTAATGTTTCAGCATATACTCAGTGGTGTTTCAGCATATGACTCAGCACTGTGTTTCAGCATATACTGCAGCCTGGTGTTTCAGCATCTGCTCACAACGGTGTTTCAGCATAAGACTCAGCACTGTGTTTCAGCATATGCTACAGCCTGGTGTTTCAACATCTGCTCACAGCGGTGTTTCAGCATAAGACTCAGCACTGTGTTTCAGCATATGCTACAGCCTGGTGTTTCAACATCTACTCACAGCGGTGTTTCAGCATAAGACTCAACACTGTGTTTCAGCATATGCTACAGCCTGGTGTTTCATCATATACTCATAGCGGTGTTTCATCATCTAAAAAACTTAACAGAAAATAAATTTCAGAACTGAAACATGAGGATTATGAACATCGTTTTCAACGCAGAAATAAAATATCAGTAATATGCAAAACTCAGAAAATATAGACACAAAGATATTCGGTCTAACTTCGACCCTGGAAAAACCCACAAGGGGAAAACCAGTGAGAGAGGGATTTGTATTATTTATGAGCTTCTGAGAAATTATTTTACAGGATATTCATCTTCAGATATTTACACAAACTTATCTGGACATTCCTGTAGCTTTGCTCCTCAATTTCTGAACCAGAAATTCATACAACTGTACGACAATTAATGTTGTATGGACTGTCACGAAATTCGTGCCAAAACTCTGCTAAGATTGTACAGACTGTACGGAAATAAACTCAGAAATATATTACAGCAGTTACCTCAATTTCTGTGCCAACAAATGTTGTATGGAAGCCTTGGAATGCATGCCAATACTCTCAGAAATTACAGCTGCTGTCCTCCTCAATTTCTGTGCACATTACATGCTCTATGACCTCCACAAATCCATACGGTATGGATTGTTCTTCCTTGCTGTCTGAAATCCGTACTTCTCTTTGCTTTGGGATGCATGCTCTCCTTCAGAAAATGCTATCTCTTTTCTCATCTCAACCTCTCTCTTGCTCTCTCTTGTTCTCTCAACAAGAATTATTGAGCTCCTCTTGTTCTCTCAACAAGAATGCTTCAGCTCCTCTTGTTCTCTCAACAAGAATGCTTCAGCTCCTCTTGTTCTCTCAACAAGAATGCTTCAGCTCCTCTTGCTCTTGGAATCTCACCAAGAGCCTCTTGGCCTCTCACCAAGATTTCTTCTGCTTCTTACCCAAGAATGGGTGTGCCCACTTGCCTTAATCAACCTCATGAGGGAAGGTGAGGAGTTTTCTAATCTAATGGCCGAGATTAGATTAGATGGGTGGCTGAGATTTGGCGTCTCTTCACTCACCCTCACTTTAATCATAAAGTTATCTTTTAATTTGCATCTCACAAATTAATTTGACTAAGACCCACATTCGACAATTTCTCCCCTTAGGCGCCTAGGGAAGAGAAACACTTGCCTTGGTACTTCATTTTAATTAAAAATTTAACATAAACCTCCATATTACATCACTAAAAATAGCCCAAAAATTTGTTACAGATAAAGAATCATTACAGGGGTGAATTGATCAACTTATGGAATTGGATGAAACTCAAAGAATGTCCTTTGATCAAATGACAAGGAATCAAGAAAAGGTGAAAGGGACCTTTGATTGAAAGATAAGGAAAAAAGATTTCAAGAAAGGGGACCAGGTCTTAATGTGGGACAAGAGGAGAGAAAAACCTAGAATGCATCAAAAGTTTGACAGTCTTTGGTTGGGGCCCTACAAAATAGAAGAAATATTTGGGCCAAACTCTTTTTACTTATCCATGACAGAAGGGAGGTGGATGCCACTACCAATGAATGTATCTCTTCTCAAACATTATTACCAAGGCGACACTTGACTTCTTCAGGGCCTAGGCCCAATGTTAGTAGGTAGGTCATCTTGCTTTCCTTGCATTTGCATTTTGATTTTCCCATGTTAGTTTAGATGCATTTCATATTTCATTTTTTTCTACTTGCCTATTAATTTCATGCTTAGTTTAGAAATTAAAAAAAAAATGATAAAGTTTTCTCTTCTAGATTAGTTTCATTTTTGTTTTTTTATGTATATGGATGAAGGGTGATAGAACCACCCTAGATTTTACAGTTTTTTTGTTACAGTGTAGGCACATGTCTACCAGAAGATGTTGCATTTCTCATGGAATCTACGACGAGCACATGTCCCCAAGTAGGAGATAGATGTTATCCACATTTTGTGGAATAACTAACGAGATGATGTCTTGAGGCCCTCAGCTTGTAGATATGGAGTTATAATAGACCAAATGACTAGCACTGTCCACTTGCACATTTGGAAGCTCGTTCTATCAACACAATTTGGATCCATCATTAGTGCATCCACCACACCAACTATCTTCTAGAAGGAACAGGGGTCTTGCTCCATGTGGTACAAGTAAGGTATTTTGGCAGTTAATCATCCTAATATTTGAGGTATTCAAGCATATTGTATTGAAGTTTCTTTTGATTATAGAACGCCTACCTTGGAAATTATGATTTTGACTCTATTTCACCTTGGTGACTATCATCGATTTCCTAGTAAGTGGCCAAATTTTGGGGAAGGGTTGCAACTAGGGGTCCCTTGAGGGGTCATCGTACCATTCCTGACCATACTTATCACTTTTTTTTCATTGCATTCCCATCACATTTCCCTCTTATAGGCCCTTTGACTTTAGTGACCCAAGAAGGGCATGTACCTCATTTCATGGGAAGAACAGGTTGAAGGCCTAGGGGGATGGTGGCTGGAAAAAGTAAAATCGTAAAATATAAAATTCTAGATTCTTTCCCAGACATGTATTAAGAATGATGAACTGATTCTCTTAAAAGAATTGAAGGCCTACAAAAGATTAAACACAATAAATATCATGCTTGAATGAAAGACTAACACTAGTGCGTTATAACACATTGATGGTCACCCCTATGACACTTTGTGGACCTATTCTTTCAAGTGGCACCATATTAATACCCCCCAAGATAATCAGTTCACTATTGGGAGTACACACGTGTTTGGATCATTAATTAATTAATAAATGGAAATAAATAGGCTTGGAAAGAGGTTGCATTGAAGAAGAAGGTGCAACACACCCCCTACAAAGGCACCCATTAATGAGATAATATGAGCCCTTATATTTCACAAAGATCATTGATCTATGAATTCTAAACCCTTATCCACCTCATCATCCACTACATTACCTTGAAGGGGAATCCTTGGGAGCATCCCCTACTTGAGGGTTTTGGTCTACCCAATAGGAATTTTATGACACCCCTCCCATACCTAAACTTGGTCAATTGTATAGGGTCTTTGAGCACTTGTTTAATTTGATGAGGTAGTTTTGATGCACATATTTAGGTGCCTTGTTTATTAGATTTGGTTTTCACTTTCCATGATATTTTAACTTTATATCCTTGGAGTGCGTACCATTTTTTTTTGTAGGACCTTGTTTGGTAGACAGTTTTGGAGGAACAAGCCTAGCTTGGGCTTCAATAGGGATTGAAGCCCACAGGTTGGATGCCAAGGGCCCACATTTCGTATCATGATAAATTGCCTTTGGAGGCCTAGAAGACACCTTGGATGACATTGTCGAGCCTTCACTTGCCAAACAACTTGCCTAGGAGGGGAATAACGTCACTTTTGGGGGCTTGGCGTCACCTAGGGATAGGGTTGGTGGTGATGGAGTTGTTTCTCATTGACACTTGGAATGATTTGACCAAAGGAGACATGGATTGACCTTGGCACATGAAGAGGATGCCATAGGATCCCCAATGACCTCCACCTTCTTTTCCAATGACTTGGAAAAGTGTCAAAACATCTCCCTAAAAGGGTGACGTCTTGTTTTAGGGTTTCTTTAATGTGCAAAAAAGTGAATTAAATATCATTATTTGTGTAAAGGGGTAAGATAAGGGTTTTTGACCCCTTATCTTATGTTTTACCCTAACTAAGTGGACAAACTAAGTTTTAAACATTTTTTATAAATAGAGATCATGTGAATCTCATTTCATAACATCACTCTCTCATCGTGAGAAGTATTTGGCTGAAATTTGCGCCCTCTTTGGGAAACCTCTTCTCACTTGTTCTCTTGTCTTGGTTTCTTGTTTCTATTGGTGGAAGAAGTAGTGCGCTACCTCTGTTGGAGCTTTTCTTTAGCATTTATGGTGGATTTGTCTTGGTAAAATGAGGTTTATCTTCTCATTTCTTGGACTAGGTAAGGATTTATCTTGTTTATGCTTCACTGTTTGGTTACAAGTTTGATTTTCTAGATTTATTTGGGAGTATAAGGATTTACAACCCCACCATTATCTATCATTTTTGTCTAGAAGTTATTTGTTGCACAAGGTTTTTCTAGGAGAAGTAAAAAGGTTTACACCCTCCTAGTATCTCCTAGTTAGCATTTACTTTCCTTGGGGAGTAAGAGGGTTTACACCCCCAAGGAGATAGCATTGCTAGCTCTTTATTACTTGAATCCATAACCCAATATATAAAGGTACTAGTATAATTGCATTCGAGAAATAAAATATTGCATTGGTTTACATGAAATTTCAATATTTGGAGGTTGTCTAAATTTGAATCAATTCTTCGCTCTATATGCTTGGTTGAGCCACTAGGCCAGCATAATTATCTAATTACTTCTTGCTGCTATTACACATTTTCATCTATAGCCATTAATGCTGCAGAAACCCTAACACATTTTCATTTATAACTTGTTTTTCAACCATGAGAATTTGCTAAAATTTTTTCAAGTTAACCTACTAGGCCTAACACAACTTTTGGGTGGAGTCTTTGTAAGTTTTGGTGGTTGTATTTACTGTTGTAATTTTTTTTTTTTTACATCCATATGGCTGCAAAATATCTCTGCAAACACTCTTTATTACAACCTTGTTTCTAAAGTCTCAAGATTTCATTCTTGAGTATCACTAGTGTTTATCTAACTTATCTCTTGTATAATTTGTTGGAATTTTAGCAATTGTTTAGTATCTTTAACACTTGTTTATTGCTGATATACATTGTTGTTTAATTATGCAATTAGGGACAAAAATCCTAAATTTCTAGTCCACCTAACACTATACATATATACTCAGCTTGTTCTAGTATCTCAGGCATGTACATCACTCTTTGAAGGTGTTCTTATCTCTTGGAAATCATTTCCTACCACCAAGACTCTTTCCCAAGAATTTCTGCATCATCTATCTTGACCTATAGGGGGACTTTCCTTCATATCTTCACTTTTCATCTCATTCCCCCCACAGTTACCAGGATTTCCCCCTTGAGGTGATTCCATCATCTCTAAAGTGATGAGAATACTTGCCTAAGGTGACAATGGGTAGGTGTTTTCAAATTTGTCACCATTTCGGTGGTTGGGTCGGGCTTTTCCCAACCTACAACTTGTGCAATAAGAAGACTACCAATGCCCTCTTAATTCCCTCCTCCTTGTAGAAATCCTTGAAGTCATTAGAGGTGTACTCACCCCGATTGTCTGACCTTAAAACCTTGATCCTCATTCCTATCTGGTTCTCCACAAGAATCTTGAACTCCAGAAAAAAACTTAAGACCTCATACTTAGTCTTCATGAAATAGATCCATGTACTCCTAAAGTAATAATCAATGAAAGACATGCAATACATGCCTCCCTCCGTTGATGCTACTGATATCGACCCACACACATTTGAGTGTCTTAGATCCAAAATCTTCTTGGATCTAGACTCACTTCTTAGGAAAGAAACCTTGACATGATTTTTAAGCACACACCCTTTGAACAACCCCTATTGTGCAATACTAAAATATGGAAGATCAGTGACTGTAATGTCCTAGCTAATTTTTTTTATGGATTTTTCTTAGTATATGGTTTAGGAAAATTGTCAAACAATTTACAAAAGATGATGTGGTAACAACAATTTCAAACTCTTCTAGCCTATACTGATACTTGTAATAAGTAGAAAATGGAAACTTAAAACAACTATGACATTATTTGTTCTATCTCAAATGTAACACAATAAATGATAAATCTACTCAATATTACAACAATGAATAATAGGGAACCTAGTTTATTTGTATTGTTGTAGATGACTTCGATAAACACAGTGCTAAAGTTGCCTATAGGTAGAGAATATACAACAATAATATAAGTGTAACATAGATGGAGTGATAGACAACATACTTATAGATTAAGTTCACCCCCACTTGGTGATAAAACTAGTTCACAAAATGAGACAATATCCAACAAACAATTCTGCTACAGAAAATAAGTGTGTGACCCAACAAGGAATTGGTACACAAATGAGGAATGATACTCTTATAATTCATCCCAATACATATACAACTCGCCCAACAAATAAATATGGTCTTCCACTCTCCAAACCTACCCAGGAGTATGAGTATAAGTTCTAGAATAACTAACTTGACCCATGTAGCAATATACTCAGCCAACAGTGGGTGTGTTAGCTCCATCATTGAGAGTCGACCCAAAAAGTAAGATAAATATGCCTTTAATAAAGGTTGCGACCCCTATATATATAAATTGGATCCCTTTGTAACAGAATATGGCCTCCCAGCACAAAAATATCCCCTTTGTGTATGATGTGACCCCACAAAGGAACTTGTCCCTCCAATACTAGTAAATCATCCCACAAATTAGAAATATTCAATTGCTAGTTAAGGAACTCGACCCACAGTAAATAACTCAACCATTTCATAAAAAACTCAACCACCAAAGATAAATCTTTTCCACTAATGAAGTAGAATGAGAATATCTTGATGATATCCTCTCAATGACTAGCTAGGGTGGATAGTTTCACCACCAAAACCAATCTCCAAACTCTCTAGGGTTTTTTGTCCCAAGAGGCAAAGCCACAAGAGCTCTCTCAATGCAATTTTAGTAATTAGCAAGTGAATAATTAGAGAGGGCACCCATATTTCCCCTTTTATTCTTTCATTGACCCTTTTTCACCATTTTACCCTTTTAATAAGTTAAGTGACTTTTCATTATCTCAATAATCACTTAGGTGCCTTTTTATTAATTGCTCAATGTCACTTTTTAAAAGGTTACTTTTTCTCCTTGTGACATTAAATAATTAATTAATTCCCTTTTTCTCAACTGACTATAGCCTGTGGGAATCACTTAGGCTATTCCATCAATCTCTTGGAGAGCTCATTTGGAAAGGGACATTACAATACTCCCTTCCCGAGATTGCTTGTTCTCAAGCCACTGCAAATTTGGATGCTGCAAGATCTAGTCACTCTCCCATGTGGCATCCTCTACTGACAAATATCTCCATCTGATGAGGTACTCTCAGATCACCCTATTTTTCAACTTCCTCTCCAATACCTACAATACCTCCTTAAGAACCAATACTAGTTGTTCCTCCTCATCCAACATAGTTAACTCTACCGAAGTAGTGACCTGTTGTCCCAATGCGTTTTTGTGACAAAAAACATAGATTACATTATGTATTTTACTTCCCTCTGACAACTCCAATTCATAAGACACCTCACTAATCCTCTGAATCACCCTGTAGGGGCCATAAAAACATGTCTTAAGATTTTCTGCACCACTTTTCTTCAGTGAATACTACCTGTATGGATGTAGCCTCAAGAATAACAAGTATCCCACTTCAAAAGTGTGCTCAACCCTGTGCCTGCCTGCATAGATATTTTGCTAGTTTTGGGCCATCTGTAGATTGTTCTTGAGAGCTTTGAGTATGTCTCGAATTTCCTAGATCCATTCCTTGGATTTGGGATCCCTTCTATCCCCAAATTACAAGTCAAAAAAATAAGGAGCATCATAACCATATAATGCTCGGAATGGTGTCATACCGATGGACATGTGATAAGTGGTGTTATAGCAGTGTTCCCCCAAATGCAATCACTTCAACCATGCCTTATGCTACTCGAACACGTAGTTACATAAATACCCTTCTAGCCACTTGTTCATGATATATATCTAAAGGTGGTAACTAGTGTTGGGAGTCAAATCTATGCCAACCAACCTAAACATCTCTTGCCAAAATGCACTAAGGTACATGTTGTCCGTGTCACTGACAATATACCTCGACAACCCATGGAGTCTGAATACCTCTTTGAATAACAACTCTGCTACTTGTGTTTCCTTCTATTCGGAGGAGATGGAAAATATATGTGCAAATTTGGTCAACCTATTGACCACCACATATACATAGTCTCTACCCTATACCCTCGGTAAACCTGTGATTGAGTCTGTAGATATGATTTACCACTTCTTCTCAGGGATAGGAAACAACTGTAGTAATTCTGTAGGATGGGCCTTCTTTGAATTTTTTTGTTGGAAAGTCACGCTCTCTCTCAAATGTCTCAATACATCATCTTTGAGGCCCTTCCAATTGAACCTCTCCTTAATATGCTTGTAATTTTTAAAGTATCCTGGATTCCCTGCCAATGGTGTATCGTGCATGGCTTTCATAATTTTCTCCTTCAGAGTAAATTCAAGTACTAAGTATATGCAATATTTATAGTAGATTATGTCATCCACCACCTTATACCTTTCATCTTGCACACTTTTATCCATCATCTCACAAGAAAATTGGTTCTTGGAATACTCCACCAAGAGATGAGATTTCCAGTCAGTCGAAATCTCTACAAGTGAAAATATATCTGGTTTATTGGAGAGAGCATCCACAATTCAATTATTCTTTCCTTTTACATACTCAATGTCGAAATCATATGACTATAATTTTCTAACCCACTTTTGTTTTCTTTCATTCAAGTCCTTTGTCCCTAAGAAGTGCCTCAAGTTGTTGTGGTATGTCTTAACCATAAATTTTCCACCTACCAAGTACTATCTAAACTTCGCCAAGTCATGCATGATGGTGATAATTTCCTTGTCGTAGATGGATTAGAATATATTTGAATCTATGAGCTTCCTTCTCTCGTATGCTATCATATGCCTCCGCTGCATAAAAACTGCTCCTATCACCTCACCCAGTGCATCACACTCAAGCACAAAGGGTTGAGTGAAATTAGGAAGTGCTATAACTGGGAAACTTCTCATAACTTCCTTCATCTTGTCAAATTTCCTCTGAGACTCCTCTTTCCACCTAAATTCCCCTTTCTTCATGATACCCATGAGTGGTGCAACCAACTATGAAAACCCCTTCACAAACCACATGCAGTAGCTGCAAATCCCAAATAAATCACATAAATGTGAAAGATTTTTGGGCGTTTTCCAATCTAGTATAGCTTGTATCTTATCCCTATGCAAATGTACTCCATGAGAACTAACCATGTGACCCAAGTAGAATATCTCTGTCATTCCAAACCCACACTTTGACTCCTTGGCATATAGTGATTTTTCCTCCATGATGCTCGAGATTTCCTCCAGATGATCCAAGTGTTCTTCCCATGTCCTTCTATATATAAGAAAATCATCAAAGAATACCAACACAAACTTCCTTGTCTACTTATTTAATATGTGATTCATGCAGGACTAAAAGGTGGCTAGTGTGTTATTCAACCCAAATGGCATGAACAAAAACTCACAATTCCCATAATTGCATCTAAAAGCAGTTTTGGGAATATCCTTCTCTCATATTTTCACATGTTGGTACCTCGATTGGAGATCAATCTTTGAAAAATACACTACCTCGTGCAACTCATCCAGAAGCTAGTTGATCCTGGGAATAGGGTACCTATTGATAATCCTCTTCTTTTTCAATGCTATGTAGTCAATGCACATACACATTGTGTCATCCTTCTTATTCACCAACACTATAGAAGAAGCGAATGGAATAGAGATCGACTTGATGTGTCCCATATCCAATAGTTCCTTAATGGAACTCTCAATATCGTCCTTGAATTTATTCTGATGCCTGTAGGGAGTGGTGATAATAGGTTTTTCTCCCTCCTCCAATTCAATAGTGTGATGGAATGTCATGTCGGGTGGCCTCCCTAGAGGTATCTAAACAAAGACTCGGTCATGTTTACTCAACAGTGTATGGATGTATACATGATATTGATGGCTTCTATTAGAGGGTTTATCAGTAGTAATCAAGCACTCTATTGCATAAGTGACATCCCTGTTTTTGACGCTTAAAATTGAAATGATGAATACTTCTCGCAAATAATTTCCAAGCTCTATTATTTATTTATAATAATAATAATAAAATAGTAGGTGGGACCCCCTTGTAGACTAGTGGCGCTATGATGGATGTGTTATGCTTATATTTTTGTTTGTTTTTATAATGATGCCATCACAGTCTTCTACAGTTGATGATTCAAGTCATGGTTTTATTCTTTATGGTGGCATAAGATGGTTGGTTGATTGTTGCATGGCTAGATGGTTTTGATGGTCTCTCACAACTTATGGATGTACTATGGATAAAAGGATTATTTTTACAGGTTTTGTGTTTATGCATTAAACATAGATTGATTATTTTACATATGATTTTATGCAAAAGGATGATATGGGAGCTTAAACAAAAGAAAAAAAGACTATGTACAAGCCCTAAGGTTATTTGCAATTGTGACAAAAGAAGGGTGTATAGACCCTTGTTGCTAGACTTATGTGCTTTGATTAAAACTTATGTGTGAGACACATATGGTAATGTTATAGCACATGGTTGTTGTTAAAATATTTTGACATGACTTAGGGTGGCACACTATGTAATGGATATAGCATTGGGGTATTGGTTTGATTTAATATTAATGTTATGGTGGATTGGTTGGCTTGTACATTGAATTGAATGAGGTTGGGGAAGGAAGCAATGTTCATTTAATGCACGCCACTCAAACAACCCTCAATCCTGTCACCCTAGCCATACTTGCATTTGGTTTTTCTGCTTTGGTGGTTGTTGTTGCTCCATGATTTTTGGTTGTGAAATAAGAATACAGTCCAACTCTTTCCCTCAAGCAAGATTTTCCAGGTATGGTTCCTTTATGTTCCATCCATAATGGTTCCTCTACATTATGAATCGATTTTGGCTCAGAATTGCATGAGGTTTGTGTTTTTATTAAGTTTTTCGACTATGCATCAGTGTTGTGCTTATGGTTTATTCTGTGACTACTCTAGACTGTTGGAATTTTAAAGAAAAGGAATGGTTATTCCTTGCTATGTGTAGCCTGTGCATTGGTTTATTGGTTAAAAACATGCTCAATTAGCTTGGGGTTTTTGGTCTGGTTCTCTACGTAAAATTATGATTATGGTTTAGCAAAGCTCTGAGTTTTGGTGCATGGGTTTTAAAACCAGTGATGGTGTAAATTCTTGTCACTCCTTTTCGTCTTGGTGGCTGGTATGTTTCATTCCTCCGGGTTGCAATGCAAACTATTAAGGGTTGGAGTGTTCTTTCCTTGTTTTGGCCAAGCCCCGAGCTGTCTTTTGTTATGGAATTTCCTTCATTATCACTATTGCTGGAAAAAATTGTACAGTCAGGTTTTAGCATCACCCATAATTTTAAATGGAAACTTGTATAGTTTTGGTTGGCCACAGGTTGTGTCCGAGCATTCTCTTCACAGTATTTTAAGCATTCGCTTCCTCTTGTATCCATTGGAGTGGCTGATTGTTATGTTTTGGTAACCCTTACTATCAAGATTTTTGGTTAAAGGTCATGTGTTTGTGGTGATTTTAAAAGGAGCACGAGTTGTTTATATATTTGAAGACTATCCCTTGATTGAGCCTTTTGTTGTTACTTCTTTGTGGTAAAATTTTAAAGGGCACGATTTATCCGCGTCCCTGAAGAATTATTCATTTTGTCGAGATTTTTTTCTTACTTCTATTTGCCGTGTTAAAACCTAAAATCGATATTGGTCTCATTTCATTCCTGTCAAGAGTAAAAGAGACACCTGTGGGTGCTTGGTCTATTGAGCACGACTTGGTTTTGTTTCTCCTCAGGCACTATTTGGATCTGTCTCTTATTGGATATATATTTTAAAAGAAGTCTGTACATGAATCTTAGTCTCAGAGTTGCATGTTATTAGTTGAATTCTATTTTGAATCAAGACTTATGTTGATAAACGCCTGTGTGTGATTGAATTAGGGCCCGATTATGAGTTTTAATGCCAATGGATTATGCCAAACAGTGTTGGAAAGTCGACAGTTGGTGGTTAATATTGGGTCTATTCTTATTTGAGTTCAAGGAATAAATATTGGATGTGGATGGCTGGAATCATTGTGCATATTTTTATTTGGTTTTAAAAGGAAAAAGGGGTTTAGTTGGAATATGAAATACTTTGTCTCAAAGGGTTGTAATGTTATTATGAAATTGGAAATGATGGTATTATGACCATTGTAAAGATATTGTATAGATGCAAGGGATGCTATAATTGAAGTGTTATGGGCATATGCATTATCTTTTATTTGAAGTCAACAAGCATTATGTAAATAAGGGACAATTAAATGGTTTTGGTTTTAAAAGTGAATGTTGATTGGATTATGAGATCTGAACAACGTTATGGTTGTTGTTTGTTTTGATTTATTTTTATGAAAAATATCCATATTTTATTCCCTCTCATACTATCGATTTTTCTCTCATTATACCCCCCTCATGATCCCAATTTCATTTTTACACACCCTGTTCTATAAAATAAATTAAAAACTATGTGTAATAATGATAAAAGATATGACATAGAAATAGGTGGCAGCTAATATTTTTGGTATTTGATTGCAAAGTTAAATTATTTAATGAATTGTTGAGAAATACTCGTGTATTTGTCCCCTGCCATGCTACCACTTTTTTGCTCATTACAATCCCTCCATATGTCCCATGAACCCTATCCACCCCCTGCTCACTTGGAAATTATTAAATGATTTCTTATGGATGGATTTGCATGGGTCTTGTGTCAATTTCTGAGCCAAAAATTGTTCCATGCAAGCATAATGTCATGCATGGTATGTTAAGGGCTAGTTATTGATGAATTGATGCATATAGGATGAGTTTCTTCAGCAGAGGAAAACATGAAAGAAACAATAGAGGAAGAGGTAACTGAAATAGAGGGAATAGAGGGCCTATATTCTCTATTCATTTTGATGCTGACCCTCAGGAGTTGAAACAACTATTTCAAGATGGGTTCTTCAACTGGATCAGGAAAGGAATAATATAGCCTAGACTAGAGAGACCTCCCTTCCAGCCTCAAAACATCCTTGGTATTCCTGTGCCTCCTCATGTGTCCTTGAAAACAAAAGTCCCTGCGAATGATGGATGGAAAGAGATTGTCAATCAGGAAGTATCTCACCATCATGGTTGACCCAAATTGTCATTACCTCCTCCCCCACCTGTAAATCCTAATGTTCAAATTTCCCCTGTGCATTCACCTATTCAATCCTCTCATGCTAGAAAAATTCTTAAAATTGATGTCCCCCATGTGCAAGATAAAGGTAAAGTTGTTGCCTCCCCTTCATATCCTTCAAATGACTCTTGAAAATCAGTGTCCTCCCGTATGCATCTGAAGGATGATTGTTCCCATGTTATTAGTGAGATAAAGACTCAAAGTTCGAATCAACCAAAAGCTACTTCCAAGAAGTCCAAAGGGGACAACAGTGATAGAAGAAATCTTGCCTCTCAAAGTGGCAAGTATGGATTTTAATTGATGTGTTTATGATTGAGTTGTTGAAGACAATGGTCTACAAATTTTTTTGGACAAGAAGCTATTTGTTTTTGGATAATATGGTTATTTACATGTTTTGGATACGATTTTAATTATTTCTGATATTTAATATTCAAATTTTGGAATTATTTATGGGAGATACAAGGCGGTATGTGTTTAAATTATCATCTAGTTGTGTTTATTTTTGAAAATAATAAAAGAAGGGAGTAACAAGGGGTCCCACCTACTTAGTTATTATTAAATAAACACTCTTAACTATTATTATTATTATTTCTTCTAAACTAAAATTAGTTAAGTTCAACTAACTTAACTAAAGAAAGTAGTTGAACTACTTCAACTTATTTGGAATGCAAATAAGCCAAATGAGAAGGAAGACCAATAGGAGAATAGAAGGAGAAAGCAAGACAAAGTTTTTCTCTTTTTTTTACATGAGATAGTTCAATTTTCATTCATTCTTGAGTTATTCAGAGCCTAATTCTCTTTTTGATAGCAAGGTCCTATTGTAGACAACAAGGTTCAAAGTTGAACCATATCATTCAGATGCTTGTTTTAGAGGTGTTGATCTATCTTTGATAGTCTGTGTATACTTGTCTGTTTATGGATTGAATTTCATAGATGATAAAGGATATTGTGCAGAGTCGAATTGGCAGTACTGTGGCAAGCTGATCTAGATTATAAAGTTCAGTTTTTACTTCTTGTCAGAGTCCTTTTGTATGGTTTTCATGAGGGATATCTAAATTATACTTTGGTCCATTCCCTCACAAGGGTTTTGTAAAGAGAAAAATACTTTTTATTTATTGGAATGAAATAAATCAGATTGCTATTTTGTCTCATTTGTGTGTATTTATGACTTGGTCACTTTTTCTTTTCAATCTCCATATTTAATTTTTGTAATGTGCATATGTTTTAGAAACTAAAAATAACATTTTATTTTATTTTTGCAACATTCTTTTCATTAATAAGTCATCCTAAGCCCTGGTAATTAATACTTGTGGATTGGGAAATTATTTATGAGGATATAAAGCATAGGGTGATATTCCCGACTATCTTGTCCTAGCCAGAAAAGATTTGAAAATGCTTGAGTAAGATAATTCATATCTTTTACTCAACATTTATTTGGCGACCATACTGGGGAGATATTCCACATCTCTTTGATTGATTGAATTCACATTATCATTGAATATTTTTATGTTTCTGCTTTTGATTCTTCGACTGTTTTCTTTTCATGATGACAATACCGGTTACAAGGAAACCAGATATTGATCTCAGTATTAAATACCAAACCAACATTGCTCTAACCTTATTCAAAACCATCCTAGAAACCGCTAACACCCAGGCTGAGCTTGAATGCTCGTGGGCAGTGATTGAACAATACATAAGTGTTCCAGAACGCTAGGAAGCCAGGCAAAGACAACCTCGGAATCAACCATAACTTTCTTTTTCTTAAAGTTTTTATCTTATTTTCATGTCCTTAAACCCTCACATATCTAGGAGAAGAAGAGGTTTATCACCTAAGATCAAACCTATTGCTGAAATAGGAAGAAAAAATATTGATTTGTCAAATCAACAAGGTACTCTAAGGAGAACATTGTTTGATTCATCTAGTTCGTCTTTCTCTCCCTTACCCATCATTCACAAAATGGCATCTAGCGGTGGATATGGTGGAATTGGAGGTGCCTCAACTTCCCAAACTTTGGCCTCATCAGTGATTGGAAGCTTGTATAGTCATGAAATTCAAGTCCAATCAACTACAAACCCTGCCAAGGTCATTAAAAAGTATGGTCTCTTTCAATTCGAAGAGGATGCTACTACTACCCCATGGAATGTATCCTACCCTCTAAACCTAGCACCTGACATTTGTATACTTCCTAAATTTGAAGAGAATATCCCTAAGTTTTATGGAAATAACACAATCACTACAAATGAACACTTGGTGGCATTCTCTAATGCCCGTCACAATATAGGAGCTAATGACAATGATACTTTTATGCACTTATTTGTTAATTCCCTTGAAGGGAAAGAAACGAAAAATTTCTTTGATATTCCTCCCAAGATTATTTCCATTTGGGAGGAGTTAGTTTATTGGTTCAAATCTACTGATGGGAAATCTAAGATCCCAGCTGAAAAATTACGAGAATATAATAACATTGCGTATAAATTCAGTGAAACTATTAATTATTTCAACTTACATTTCACCAAGTTATATAACCAAATTCCCGAACTTATTCTCCCTCAGAACCAAGCCACTTTTATTCATTACTATAATGCTCTACCTTCCCCCTACCATCATAGTCTTAAGGAAAAATCTATTGAAAATCTTGGTTCCACTCTGCATAATTGTTTAGAGTATGAAGAACAGCTTGAAAGAACAGGTCTTCCCAAGGGAGACTTAATTAAACAAATGGATATGTCCACCCTCTTACAACTTGTACAAGATATGAATAATCGAATGATAGCGTATGAGTGAAAGGGAAATGTCCCTTCACTTACCCCTGGGGCCTCATCTTCTTCTTCACCACCCTTTAGGAATCCTAATGAAAACAAATTTCAGCCTAAAGCCATCATGCCTCACAGTTAGTGTAACTTTTGCGAGGAACACCATGAGGAAATTACTTGTGAGGTAAAGAAGAGTGCCAGAGATAAAATATTTGGTAAAAGTCCCGAAACTACCATTGTTGTTCTAGATTTCACAGAACCAGAGGATGTCATGATCATAAACACTAGGAATAAATCCTATGCTTCAAAAGGAAATTATCATCCCCGTTGTACTTCTTCTAGACCAAGCTCATCTTCACCCACTTCTACTGTACAAGTTACTAAAAATTCTGACAGTCAAGGAACTCCCTCCCCTCTTCCCTCATCCAAATACAACATTCTTGATCAATTGGATAATATTAAGGCTGATGCTACTCTTCTAGACATGGTTGTCATCCTTGAGCAACAAAAGCATTTGAAAATTTTCATGGAAGGAAAAACTTCCACCATATCCAATCTCTTTGAAGAGGTAGATGAAGAGGAATCAACTGTAAATAAAGTAGGTGTAAATAATTTTAGACACTCTATAAAAAATTACTCCATTTTTCATTTCTGTAAATATTATGGATAAAATAGCCCATTGTTGTCTGATTGACGTTGGTGCAGGCCCAAGCGTAATGTTGAAAATTATTATGGAAGAGATAGGCTTGTCTTGTACAAATGAAAATGCCAGAAGCATGCTCTCTTATAATAGTTTACAACAATCGACCATAGGTGATATCAAGGATGTGACTTTGGTTTTGTGCACGCATCCTGAAATAAGGACAACCCTTAATATTCAGGTAATTGACAAGCCAGTGAGTAATTATTCAATCATCTTAGGAAGAGATTGGAAATCTTAGACAGGTGGATACCTATCACTCGATCTGACAAAATTATTTGTTTCTCATAATGGGAAGAACATCATAGTCCTAAGGGAGGGAATACTTTCACCTTATATAGAAAGCATCCCACAACCTAATGTAAATTATATCGAAGAGGACCTAGGAGTGTACTCCATCTTTGTAGACGAGGAAAACACTACCTTGGAAAAAATCGACCTAGAGGATGGGATGTGGCATATGCACTTTGATGGTTCATGTTGCAATGAAGGAAATGGAGCTGGAATTATCTTGTACTCTCCTGTAGGTAAAATTCACAACTTTTCCTATAGGTTAGAGTTTTCTTGGACAAAAAATGTCACTGAATTTGAAGAATTACTGCTAGGCATTGAAAATGCCTATAATTTAGGTTGTGGTCACCTTACAGTTTTTGGGGACTCCAAACTTGTTGTAAACCTTTTTCTTAAGATATTCTCCTAAAAACAAGTTAATGAACTTGTTGTACACCCAAATTGTTTGAGTGCTTATCTCAAACTTTATATCATTTAACATCACTCATGTTAAAAGGGAATTGAACTCAATGGATGACAGGCTAGCTATTTTTGCAACCTCTCCTACTCGACAAATTCTGCCACAAAGACCTGATTTAACTTTTCAATCTTTGTATTGCCCTCATATCCGTAACAATGTAGACTCATAGTAGGTCTTCCCTATTAATGAAATAATATGTTCTTTCATACAAAATGAACCTTATAAGACCAAGGAGATTATATCAATGGAAGATAACAAAATTCTGAAGGGATCGAATGCTCTAGAAAGTTCATTTTCATCGAGTGATGTAGGCAACAAAGAAAAACATAAAGAAGAGGAGTAAAAAAAGAAAGTGGGTGAAACCATTTCCTTGAACATTGGGACACCCAATTTTCCAAAGAATGTTAAGATAGGTGCCAAATGTATTGACAAAGAGAAGTTGAGATTCACTGAGTTTCTTCATTAATTTCAAGATGTTTTTGGTTGGTCTTATGTGTATGTTCGTGGTTTTGATCCTGCTCTTATACAACATGCCATTCCTATCGAGGTAGGCATAAAAGAGGTTAGGAAAACACAAAGACCCATTAACCCCACACTGGAAGCAACTATTAGGAAGGAGTTGGAAAAACTTTTGAAGGATGGGATAATTTTCCATGTTAAGTATTCTGAGTGGGTTTCCAATTTGGCTCCTGTTCGAAAAACAACTGGTTAGATTAGACTATGCGTTGATTTTCGCACATTAAATAGAGATAGTGTGAAAGACCATTTTCCTCTCCTTAATATGGAAATGATTTTTCAACAAGTTGCAGGGTCACAGATGATGTCCTTACTTGACGATTTTTCTGGTTATAATAAGATCAAGGTAAAAAGAACAGATAAATATAATACCACTTTTATTACACATTGGGGCACATGTTCTTATGAATGTATGCCTTTTGGATTATATAATGTAGGTGCCACTTTCCAAAGAGATATGCAAATAAATTTTGACAATTTGATCGGAAAAATTATTCAGATTTATCTTGATGACTTAATTATATATTCAATAAACCAATCAGATCATTTTGGTCATCTTAGAAAGGTTCTCATGCGATGCAAGAAATTCAACATTTCTTTAAATCCTTCTAAGTCTATATTCGATGTTACCAAGGGAAATCTCCTTGGGCACATTGTCTCTAATTCAGGAATAAGCATATATCTCGAAAGGATTGTTGTTATCCTAAGTCTTCCTGCTTCTACTTCCAAAAAGGAGGTTCAAGCCTTTATGGGCATTATCAACTTCATCTATAGGTTTGTTCTTGATTTTGTTGTAATGGTCAAACCAATTCACAATATTCTTAAGCAAGATCACTCCTTTTCTTGGACTGATGATGTCGAAAGTGATTTTGTAAGGATTAAGAAGACAATAAGTTCCACACCGGTTTTGGTAAAGCCGGATTTTGAGAAAGAATTTATTATATATACTAATTCCATAGAGAAAGAAGTATGTATTATCCTCATACAATGTGATGACCAAGTTAACAAAAAACCAGTAGCTTACATGAGTCAAAGCTTTCCAGATGATGAATTCAAATATTCTTACATTGAAAAACATGCTTTCTCTCTTGTTAGAGATGTTGAGAAATTTCACCACTTTATCTTAGGTAAGCACATGCTGGTAAAATTCCCTTTACCTGCTGTCAAGTTTTTTCTCTCACAGACTTATCTTTTAAAGAAGCTTTCACATTGGCTTGCCAAGATCCATGAGCATGATTTAACCATCATGACTTATAAAACCATTAAGGGACGTGACTTATCCCTTCACTTGGCTCAACATGCTGAAGCAAGTGAAGAAATTGATGAACAAGATAATCCTCTGTCAGCACTGTTTTACATTGACAGTCAAATCCTTCCTGTAGCTGAACATCCTTGGTACAAAGATCTGGTATATTACTTGCAAAATCAGATATGTCCAGATAACTTAGATACTCATCAAAGGAGAAGGCTCCATCTTGAATCTTCCAGATACATCATTTTAGGAGACTTATTGTTTAGGAGATCTGTCGATGGTATATTACTTCACTGTGTGAATAATGAGGAAGCACATAAATTGTTACAAGATACCCATGGATATTCAAATTCTGTCATTCATGTGGGTGGCCACTTTTCTGCTAAGACTACTTCTTTTATGATTATCAGGAAAGGGTATTATTGGCCTTCGATTTTTTGTGATTCTTATAATTTTTCAAGATCTTGTGACAAGTGCCATAATTTCTCTAGGAAATAACGTCTTTCTTCCATGAATTTACAACCTGTCCTCCCTGACATTCCTTTTTCAAAATGGGGTCTGGACTTTATTGGTCCTATTAATCCTCCATCCTCAACAGGGAAAGTTTTCATCTTGACAACCACAAATTATTTTACAAAATGGACCGAGTTTGTCCCACTTAAGCATTCGTAGGATGAGTAGGTGATTTCTTTCCTTGAGACTAATATTTTTTCCATATTTGGCCTGCCTTTGAAAATTATTACAGACAACTGTCCTGATTTTATTTCTGCTAAGATGACTCAGTTTCTAGCTAAACTGGGAGTTAAACATTTTACCTCATCATCTTATTTCCTTAAGGAAATGGGCAAGCCAAGTCTACTAACAAAAATCTGGTTAGAATTATCAAGTTTCTCATTGAATATAAGCCTCGTCAATGACACACTCTCCTCACTTACGCCCTTTGGGTAGATCACACCACCACAAAATTGAGCACTGGTTTCACTCCCTTCAAACTTGTTTATGGTCAAGAATCCATTATGCCTACCGAGATGGAACTTTTGTCTCTAAGGCTCATGCTACAGGTTGAAGAATTAAATTCTTCCAATATCTCTCAAAGGATAAATGCACTCTTGGATTTAGAGGAACAAAGGACATTTTCCTTGGGTAACATAAAGAGAAGACAAAAAACTGTTAAAATATATTTCAATAAAAGTGAAAAAGTTTTCAAATTCAAGGTTAATGAGAAGGTCATGCCTTGGGATTCAACTCATGCTGATAGAGGAAGACATTCAAAGTTACAAAAGTTATGGTTGGGTCCTTTTAAAATCACTTTTGTCCTGGGGGGAAACTCCTATATTCTAAAAGACTTGGAAGAGCGATTGTTTTCCTATAGCACCAATAGTTCCCACTTGAAACACTATGTGGAACCAACTTGAAAGTTTAAATGTTGTATGGAATTACTCCTATACTATAGTTTGTTTTATTACTTTGATTTTACTTTGCTGTTATTTTTTCTATTGTTTTACTTCTTTTATTGACTTCTTTTCTTGTCAGAAATAAAATTTTGGATCAATTTTTCCACAACAATGCTATTCTGCAAGTATTTTTAATCAATAAAAATCAGGTTACACAACTATCATGATGTCCCCCCTTGAATACATCACTGGGATTGGTATCTTCTTTAGTACTGTTGTTAGATAAGATAATTGGGTTTTGTCCCTTTTTCTTCTTCCCTCTTCTTCCCTCCGCTCTAAGATTCAAAAGAGCACACCATAAAAATTTTCTCCTTGAAGCCAAGAATGTTTTCACTATGATTAATCGAATGATTATGCATATAGGAATAATCCCCCTCATACGTAACACTTTCCATGAGTTATTCCCAAAATCCCAAATCATTTTTCCCTTAAACACCTCACTTCCCCCTGTTGCATAATCATTCTGATGTCTATTTCTCTGGTCTAATGTTCACCTGGTCTATGAAACCAGACAATATGAGTTCTTAATCTATTGGAAATAGATTTCCCCATGGAGTCTCCATTTTGTTGACGCTTAAAATTTCAACGATGAATACTGTTTACAAATGATTGCCAAGCTCTATTATTTATTTATAATAATAATAATAAACTAGTAGGTGGGACCCCCTTATAGACTAGTGATGCTATGATGGATGTGTTACACTTATATTTTTGTTTGTTGTTATAATGATACCAACACGGTCTTCTACAGTTGACGATTCAAGTCGTGGTTTTATTCGTTATGGTGACATAAGATGGTTGGTTGATTGTTGCATGGCTATATGGTTTTGATGGTCACTCACAACTTATGGTTTTACTATGGATAAAAGGATTATTTTTATAGGTTCTTTGTTTATGAATTAAACATCGATTGATTATTTTGTTGGATTATTGAGAGGGGGGAGGGTGAATCAGTAATAGATCAATTTAATCCTTTTTAACCATAAAATGAAAGTGCTATATCAATGTAGCATTATCATCCAATAGTTGCAGAGTAAATAAACAATGAAAAAATGATAAATCATGCACATACATAGTACACCAATGTTTTTACATGGAAACCCAAAGAGGGAGAAAACCACATAATTCTTTTTCTTATATTTCTTTAAGAATTACATTCATTGGAAGCACCAACTTCCTTTGTTTTCCATCTGCAACTAGAAGGAGGCTCTAACCCTCTAGTTTCTTAGGATACAACCTGAAGGAAGCTCAAACTCCCCAATTCTCTGGCTACAACCCCCTATGTTCTCTGACTACAACCAAAAGGTGGCTGTAACCACCTGTCCTTTCCTCGTCTAACCACCCTGAAATATAAGTAGAATGATGGAACCACTGTCACACTATCACTGTGAGATATACTGTTGTAAACCTATACCAATCAACTTGCACCAAAAAACCTGTAACAAAATGTACCAACAACTTGTGCCAACATGTACCATGCATTAAATTGTATCTCAACCTGTACCATAAACAAATTCATCCACCATGCACCAAACCTGTACAAATAACCTGTCACAATAACCTGTCCAAACAACATGTAATCAACCTATACCATAAACAAGTGCATCAACCATGCACCAACCTATACCTCAACCTGTACCATCAATGCATGCATCAACCATGCACCAAATATGTACTGATAATGCATCAAATACACATAAACTATGACTCATCAAGATGTACCAACATCATCAACTATACACTTCATGTATGTGCCAACTCATCAACTACTTGTCTCAATCGTGTACCCAACATGTACCTCAACCAAAATCCATCATCAATTTCATCATCCAAATCTGATTTGTAACTTTGTAATAGATCTGGTGTATATGCTCACATACCTACAAACCTTCTTTAACTTTAACAACAAGAGACTAACATTTTCATCAAACTTTACTTTAGTCTTACATGACTAATTTTGGATTAGTCAACAATCCTAACTTGAAATAATCATAACTATGTACATGTAATGAATAAAGTTATGAAAATAGTACACAATGTTCTTCAATGTATTTTATTAATTCCTCCAACTTTCACTACTTGAAAAACCTCAGAAAAGGATTTATATAAAAAATGGCATAGCTTGTTGAATTCTGGCTTATTCTAGAGACTGAACTTGTAGAGCGTGACCTGCAAGGAATATTTGTTGTATGGATTTGAAAATGGTAAATTGAATACTTAAGACTGTACTCTAACCAATACATTTTGTCTTACTGAATTTGGGTCTGTTATGAAGAAGTTATGACGTTTTTACCCAAAACACTTATTGTAGACTAGTTTCAGGACTAGCCACAAACCCTATTTTCCACGAAGTGTAACTCCAAACATACAATGACCCACAAGATAAAAGTTTTATCAAAGATACTTGGATATCTTTCCTCAACGGCCTCACAATTTCACGGTCTGAATCATTCTGGAAAAAAAATTATTGCAAAAATGGTGAGATGACCTGTAAATAACATACCTTAGAAAACATCATCAAAATAATTTATCCTCCCTTGAATTTCGACCTTCTTTACTTCACCTTCCCTATGAAATCCGTCTTAGATATCCTTTGGTTATCTCATTCACTTGTAGATATTCAATATTCTCAAGTGTGATTAAAATGAGAGAGCCTTG